>CAUYQG010200793.1:0-42340 GCA_963574415.1 Tarsius wallacei | reverse complement strand
ATTTATTGTAGAGATGAGGTCTTGCTTGCCCAGGCGGGTCTCGAACCCGTGGGCTCAGGCAATCCACTCACCTCAGCCTCCCAAAGGCGCGGGATTACAGGCTGAGCCACTGAGCCCGGCCATTTTTGGTTTTCTTATGGTGGAATGAATACTCTAAGAGTCCCACTGTTTTGGAAGGAGGAGTTTCCAGTAGACTTCCCACCTGGCTCTTGTCTTTGCCTCCTATTCCAAATCCGAGTTCAGGTTCATGCAGTTCAGTAAATGCCTTCAGGGCAAAAATTCAAAAGATAGTCGGGATTCATGCCTTCATAAGGTTTTGGCTTCAGTGTTCTTTTATTTCCAGTTTTTTGTTTGGTTGTTTTTTTAATGCATTTAAAGAGAAAATAATGTATACTTTACCCAGCATTGTTTTCAAGGAAGTGAGGGCTACAGCAGTCACAGTAGTTGTGCCATACTAAAGAAGCAGAAGAAAATCTATATAATTTCCACCTATTGGAATTTGTTGAGATTTCCATTTTACCCAAATACATGTCAATTTTTGTGAGTGTTTCATGTTTTATATGTGCTTGAAAATTATGTACACTATCTGTTGGCTAAAACTTTATACATATGTATGCATATATATGTACAAATATATATGAACAATTCTAACAATGATGTTATTAAAATCTTCTATATGTTTATTTATCTGTTATCTCCTTGATCTGTTTATTTCAGAGATAGATAAAGAGCTCCATGCTGATGGTAGATGCCTCAACTTTTTCTTGTTTTACCATCCATCAGGTTTTGCTTACTTTATTTTGAAGCCATAACTTTAAGTTGCTGAAGATTCATGACTGCTATATCTTATCCAGTTGATTGTACTGTAAACCCACGTGAACCATCCCTCTTTGTCCCTTTTAATGCTTTGATCATGAATTATATGTTGTCTAATGTCAATATAGAAACATCTGCTTTGTAGTAGTTGTTGTTGTCATTCGTTTTTGCCCAGCCTGTCTCTTCACATCTCTTTATTTTCCACATGCCTGTGCCATTTTTGTCCCAGATATATGTCTTGGAAATAGCATAGAGCAAAATTTTTAAACCTAACCTGGGAGTTCTCTTAGTATAGTTTAGCTATTCACAGTACTTCGGACTGATTCCTGCCATTTTGTTTTGGGTTTTCTACTTACTCTGGTTCTTCTTCTTGTCTCCCCACCCTCATCCACACCTTACTCCCTACCTATCATTGAGTGGAACAAGGATTTTTATCATACTTTTTCTCTAATATTTAATATTTTAATAATTTTCTCTATTCTTCCAGAGAATATCCTTAAATATTTCATATTCATATTTAAAATTACATTACCTATCAGTGTCTAGAAAAAATCAGTATCTATATCTTCCCCCTGAACAGATTAAAATTCTGAGCATATTTTTATTTCTTTCACCCCCACCCCACCTCTTCCCTGTCCCTTCTCTCACATAAGCATGCTGTGGGATTTTAATTCCAGCTTGTCATTATTCTTAACAATAAGATATTTATTTTGGCCAGGGTCGGTGGCTCAAGCCTATAATCCCAGTACTTTGGGAGACAAAGGCGAGAAGATTGCCTGAGCTCAGGGTTTCGAGACCAGCCTGGCAACTTGGTGAGACCTAGTCTCTACAATAAATCAAAAAATGATCTGGGCATGGTAGTGCATGCCTGTAGTTTCAGCTACTTGGAAGGCTGAGATGGAAGGATCACCTGAGTCCAGCCGGTCCAGGCTACGGTGGCCATGAGCGTGCCACTGCACTCCAGCCTGGGCAACAGAGTGAGACTCCAACTCAATAAACAAAACAAAGATATTTATCTTTAACTCTAATCTGTACTAGATTTTGAGGGGGGTGGGCATACAATTGTGTTTGTATCCCATTGTCTTTTGCAATTCCTCTCTTTCATCTCTAGTACTTTTTTCAGGTGGATTATGAGAGGTAAGCTTTCTGAGTCCTTGCTTGTCTGAAAATATCTCTACTTTACCCTCCAGGGCATTTTAGGCAAGATATGTAATTCTAGCTTTAAATTGTTTTCCCATAGCTCTTGGAGCATGTGGCTTTTTATATTCTTGCATCCAGTGCTGCTCACACTTGTTATTTTATAGAGAATCTGTTTCTCTGTTTTGCTTTTTCTCTTTTGCTCTTTCTGAAAGGTTTTTTAATCTCTCTCAGGTATTTTAAACACCAGAGTGTTTTGTTTTGTTTTGTTTTGTTTTTATCTTTAAGTTAGTCTCACTCTGTCCCCCAGGCTGGAGTGCAGTAGCATGCTTACAGTCTCAACCTGCTAGATTTAGGAGATCCTTCAGCCTCAGCCTTCCAAGTAGCTGGAACTACAGGCATGAGCCACCATGTCTGGCTAATTTTTCTTGATTTATTGTAGAGATGAGGTCTCACCAAGTTTCTCAGGCAGGTTCAAATCTCTGGGCTCAGGCAATCCTCTCACTTCCGCCTCCCAAAGTGCTGGGATTACAGGCAAGCTACTGTACCCGGCCTACACCAGAGTTTTAATAATCCCTGTTACTCTAAAATATTTCTATGATTTGTGTGGAATTTGGTGTATTTTTTATTTACCATGCTTGTCCCTTTGGCACCTTTCAATAACAATAACAATAATGTTAATGTTAATAACTGGCACTGAGTTTCATCACACAGCTGGGTTCGTCAGAGTTCTTTACTCAAGTAGTACTTTCCACACCCCATGCAAGATATTTTCATTATTCCCATTATACAGAGGAGAAAACTGAACCAGAAACAAAAAAGCATACTTTCCTTCAGCCTGGAAGTTATTTTACTATTATTTCTTTTAGGATTTCCTACATTCTTTTCTCTCTGCCATTTCCTATTTGTCAGATTTTGGGCATTGGAGGTCAATCGCAATGTTTGATTCTTTGTTTGGAGGCATTGTGTTTTGGGAGATTTCTTCAGCTTGATGATCAAGTTCACTGATTCCCACCTTACTTGTGACACTTCTGAGACTGAGCCCATCTATGGAGGCTCTGCCTCTCAAATCCAAACCACCATACCCTTCCCTCTCCACCTGAAGACAGGAAAGAGGCCAACCTGCCTGCCTATTTCTCCAGCCCAATGTTCATCCTGATGGTTTCTCTCTGCCCCCTGCACCCCTGTAGACTCATAATTCCCATTTTTATGGCAGTGCTTGCTGTGAATTCTATCGCATCTGTTTTCTATCCTGTAAAGATTTTTAAAAAAACAATGTCTAGTCCACTATGAGTATGCTTCTTGTTTTAAATGCTATCATTAATTGGTTATACCTTTTCTATCATTTCTAGGGATTTGGAGCAAAAAGATAAACAGGTGCTTAATTCACCATTTGACCTAATCTCTTTCTCTTGAATGCAAAGAGCAGAGGCTCTGGTCACTTTGAGAAATGGGCATTCACTGAGGAACACATGTAGCGAAGAGGTAGACAGGCATCGCTGACTTGCAGCCAAGTCTCTCAGGATAATGGGCAACATGGCCTGGCTGAGTCCCAAAGGGCCTGGAAAACTCTTTAAGAATGAGAAAATGGTGCAGAACTAAGATTCTCTAATACTAGTGTATCAACCCTTTGGCTGCAGAAGCTGAGGATGGCAGCTCTGATGTTCCACCACTAACTCTCTTGCTGCTTCTGCTCCTGCTGTCATTATATAAGTCTCTCTGCATGTTGAATTTAAATTTCTGAGAGAAAATATCAGTTGGTCCAATTAGTCAGTATTATTTCTGTTGCTATAACACCTCATCAGCCTGACAAACCCATGGACTAGACACCATGAGATCAGATGCCCACCCAGATCCAACCAGCTCAGGCTTTCATGGAAAGAACCATGTGGTCCCCATGTGGAATCCCTTGAAGTGGAATGTAGCTGGGGCAGGCAGATTGAGACCCATTCTGCCCAAAGAAATAGCTAAGGATCCTTCCAGGTCTAAATGCCTGAGGCCTGTGAGAGTGTCTGCAGGTTCCTCAATAAGCCCAACTCACCTTTATACAAACCACCCATCTGGAAAGAAGAAATGCTCTTGTTTCCCATTTGTGGTGGTTAATTTTGTGTGTCAACTTGACTGGGATACAGAGTGCCCAGATTAAACATTGTTTCTGGGTGTCTGCAAGAGTGTTTCTAGATGGAACTACTATTTGAATCCATAGACTCAGTAGAGTAGATTGTCCTCCCCAGTATGGGTGAGGATCATGCAATCCATTGAGGGCCTGAATAGAACAACAACCAAAAAAAAGCAGAGAAAAGAGTAATTCACCTCTTTTGCTTCTTGCCTGCCTGCTTGAGCTGGAACATAGGTCTTTTCCTGCACTCAGACTGGTACTCACACTATTGGCTCCCTTGGTTCTCAGGCCTTTGAACTTAGACTAGAATCATACCACAAGCTCTCTTGGGTTTCTAGCTTGCAGAGCAATGAGTGTGGGACTGCTCAGCCTCCATAATCATGTGAGCCAATTCCTCATTATAAATCTCTTCATAAATACACATACACACACAACTCACACACACATACACACACACACACAGTTCTATCAGTTCTGTTTCCCTTGGAGAGCCCTGACCAATATACCATTGGATCAATGTCCTCCTGAGAAATCAACACCTCCACAAACCCAGGCAGTGAGCTCCATGGTGAGGATTCAGATGATGTCAGAAAAAATTTAGGGTCAGAAGTACCAGAGTCACAACCCCAGAAAGGATGTTATGTGCTTCTGAAAATACACACAAATGGGCTGGCTCCTTGGTTCCTGGTGGGACACCCTTGTCTAGGAACTACACCAGTACATGGTAGTAGGATTCCTTCAGCCTTAAGATCTTCCCACCCGACTTGGCTACAGACAACTGATTGATACAGGGGTGGGCACCTGATCTAAGCTGGGCTAATCAACATTTCCCTCCCTTCCTGGGAATTTGAAACTTTAAAAAATATTCTTAGCTAACATACGGTTCATCCCACGGCAGAAACCACATGGCTCAGTCTCTGTTGTAACAGATAATGTGAGAAAATATCCTGACTATTTCTGCTGCAGTCAATCTCTTTGATTCATGCCCCCACCACTTAACTAAGCCATGACCCTGGTCACACACTGACCTTGACCCCAACCCCAGACTGAACCTCATTTCTGGTCAGACATTGAACTTTGACTCTGGCCACAGGACTAAGTCCAGACCTAGTCATAGATTACTCTATGCCCTGAATACAAGCTGAGCTCTGACCTCAGCAACATACCAAGCCCTGACCCTCTCCAGACATTGTGGAAACATACACTATTGTCACAAGTAGCTCTGGTATGAGATGGTTTGCCTCCACATGACTGGGGATACATCTTGTTTATTATAACAGCAGCTAGCTCAGGACACCCTCCCATGTACCGAAGATGGCTAATCCTTGGATCTGTGGATTTCAACCAGAGCCAGATGCTGCTATTGGAGTACATCCTAGGCATATTCTCTCACTGTGGGACACAATGCCCAGAACGACTGCCACAATCTGTCCTTTGACTTGAAAGAATCTGGCATGAACAGGCATAGCTCAGACTCACACATTCAGTCTGCAAGAAACCTAACCAAAGGCCACTATTTGGAATCTTCTAGAGAAAGACCTGCTGGAAGTCTTTCGGAATCTTCTGCAGCTTTCTCTTCTCTGTACCAACACTCACTTGTTTTCAAGATCTGTCGATCTGTCTCCCATGTTCTTCTCCTGTGAATCCCTCCCCTCCTCATCCCACCCTTTCTTAGTGCAAAACAGCACCCACAACCTCTTTTCCAACTGAGATTCCTACCTCCAATCTCATCACCTCCTCCCTCACCCCAATCCATCACTAAGTGAGCTTTCAAGAGATCAAATACTTCCTCATCCCCTCCTGCTCATAACTCATCCATGGCTTCCTGCTACCCTCCAAATAAAGCCCAGCTTCCTGGGCATGCCATTTCAGGCTCTTCGTGGTCAGGCCTGCAGCCCCCTACTGCACCAGTGGTCTGGTCACCTAAGGAGGAAGAGAGTTTCTTTCCCATGCAGTACATATCCCAGCAATCCCTCATAGGCCTCCATTCAAACTCTTCTGTGGGAAAGACGACAGCTTTATTTCTTTAGAGGCTGTCGTTTCCTACAGTGAGGGGGGTGGGAGCATAATTACACATATACTGCAAATTGAAGCTGTTATTAATCAAAGCATCCCTGAAAATATCAGAAACGTAATGTGACGTCTCAGAGCTCTTTTCCCCGCTGGCTCCGATGCAGATCCAAAAGGAAGCTGACCTTTTCCGCAACCGAATTATAAATGTCAGAATTGCATGGTGCCATCCTTCAATTACTGTCACCTTGAAAGGGGAGAACACTGGAGGCCTCACACTTAAGTGTTTTCAATCACAGATATATTTCAAACACTCCGTCTCCTTGAGAGAGGCACGCTGGGCTCTGGAAACCGGTGCGGTCCCTGCTGTGGTTTCTGCACCACACGCAATGGCCCAGAAGGTCAGCAACTTAAAAGACGATTTGGGGATTGATCAGAATTGCCCATCTGATCCCCTTCTGTTCTAACAAACTAAAGATTTAATTCTTCTTCGATTGGTATTTCCAGAAGCACCACAGAACAAAGATGCCTCCATCGTGCATCTTCTAAATGCAGATAGTTGTAGGTTGTCTTCTCTTTTACAAAATTATATTTTTATTGTGTAGCTTTAAGTAAGAAAAAAGAAGACTTTCCTTCTGGTTGTATTTCTGTACTTCATTCAAAGTCTCCATTCAACAAGAAGGCAGAGAGGATTGAGTCCAATAAGAGGGAAGAAGCAATTCAATATTCCAGACAGATATGATGCTGCGGTGTTTATAGAACACACTTATCAAATTAGCATCTTCTCATGTTATAATATAATTTCTTCAACTGTCTCCTGTAACCTATATTTACAGTGGGAATATTTTTTTCCCTCTGCACTTAATTAACAAGGTATATTACTGGATTTTAGTTATTACAAAACATGGGCAATCAATATAATTCTCTGTTCCTCTTTTCAACAGAACATCCTGGGTCTGGCTTGGGCTGGGAAGTCTGGCTGCATCACAAGAAAAAGAGAGTTATAAATTCAGTAAGCCTCACCAGGGAGCTTTGCTTCAATGTGGCCATCCTCCTCAGCCAAATACATTCTTTATGCTTCCAAAGTTCAATGGCGCCAGAACCCTGTGGTCATGAGGGTGGTCAGAGTCAATGGGCAGCCTGACCCACAAGCCTTACCAGCTGGTGGTTGGTCTATATAATGGTTCATTATACTCATACATGTGACAGAACTTCTCCCTGCCTTGGGAGTCCAATGACTCCAATTCTTCACCTCTAGCCCTAGAAAGTGGGGCACAGTATGGCTGGGAGGAGGGTGTTTTATAGGGGGAGAAGTCACACATCTTAAATCTAACTCTCCAAAAGGAAGGCCTTTCCCATGTTTCAAAGGTTGTTCAGAGTGCAATGAAAAGATGTGAGAGGAAACAGAGCAAAATTAAGACTGAGCCATACCCAGTCCCTTAGCACATCCATGCTATAAGCAAATCCTGCTGGTTCTACCTTGAAAATGAACCAATCAGGCATGAGGGCTCACTCCTGTAGTCTCAGCACTTTGGGAGGCCAAGGCAGGGGCACCACTTGAGCCCAGGAGTTTGAAATGGACCCAGGCAACATAGTGAGACTTTGTCTCTACAAAAATTAAAAATTAGCCTGGCAGGATGGAATGCACCTGTAGTTGCAGCTTTTCAGGAGGCTGAGAAGGGAGGATTGCTTGAACCTAGGCATTCAAGGCTGCGGTGAGCCATAATTGTACCACTGCATTCCAGTGTGGGGGACAGAGTGAGACCCCAAATCAAAAGAAAAAGAAAATGAACTAAGAATCCAATCACATCTAAACACATCCACCCTGGTCCAAGCTGCCTCTCCCCTGGCCCTTCACTTTGGTCTCATCTCTCAACCTTCTCCCTCACTCACCCACATTCTGTCCTCAACAAAGCAGCTAGACTGAGTCTCTAGAAGCAGAAGTCCAATGCTTTCACTCATACAGCTTCTGCTCAGAATCCCCCAGTGGCTCCCCAGAGCTTTCAGAGTAGAAGGCTCTCATAAAACCTACAAGGCCAGTTGCCGCTGGCTCATCTCCCTTCCTCCCTCCATTTCAACCTAGTAAGCCTTGTTCCTTGACCACATAGCACACTGGCCTTAGGACCTCAGTCGGTGTTATTCCCTGTGCCTGGTATAGTCTCTTAGGACCCCTGTGACCTGCCACCCAGCCATCCCAGGCCTTCCCTGACAATCCACTTAAAACTGCACAGGCCAAACCCCAGCATTCCCCACCCACCCCCTGCTTGATTTTCCTTCAAAGACTTTAAAACTATCTAATACACTAAATATTGTCTTTCTCCTCCCACTAGAATATGAACTCAACTAGGATACGGATTACTTCAAACTTTTTTGGTTTAATGTTGATGTCATTTCTATTTTCATTTTTTCTAACATTTTATCATGAACTTTTTCAAACATAAGGAAAGTTGAAAGAATAGCACAAGGAACATTCACATACCCATCTGTCACAATTGCTAACAATTCTACAATTACTAACATTTCGCAATATCTGCTTTCTTCTATATCTACCTGTCTATCCAACCCTCTATCCATCCATAGAGCCCTCTTATTTTTGAATGCACTCAAAGCAAGTTGTAAACATCAATACACTTCACCCTTAAACACTTCAGCATGCATCTCATCCACTAGAGTTCAGGATTTGTGTACAATTCTTTTTTATTTTTGGAGGTAAATTTTCCATCGAGTGAAATACACAATCTTAAGCATGTCATTCAACAGGGTTTGACAAATGTCAGATTTTACCTGTGTAACCCAAACGTTTACCAAGATACAGAAAATTACCTTCATGCTGGAAGTTCCCCCATGGCCCTTCTTTATCTCCAGAGAGCAGGGATGTCTGTCTGCTTTGCTCCCCCACTGTGTCCCCTAGCATGAAGAAGGGTTTCTGGCACATAGCAGATGTTCAAAAACTGTTTGTGGATGAATAAATGAATGCTCTTATGCAAGAGCGAGATTTGTATGAATTGAGTTGTTGGTCCTTAAGACCAGATATATGGTTAAAAATTAGTTTCATGTGAGCTTACAAAAAAAGTCCTACAAGCTCAGCTGGCTCTGAGGATATAATCCAATGAAGCTGCACAAATGGGGCGGACCACACACATTCTGAGGAACCTCTTTCCACTCTGATCATGTGCCCAGCAGCAGCTCAGCTTTCCGGCCCATTCCACTGAGCCCACGGACACTGGGTAGGATGCAGCCTGCTCAACAGACAATGGCAGAGGAGAGAAGGAGTCTTGGGAGGTTCAGTCACTCCAGCAGCCTTCTCATCTGCCACAAATGGAAACAAGAATGATACTCATTTTTTTAAAGATGGATAATGGATATTTTCTCAATCTTGGGCAAAATGTGAATAAAAGCATATTTGGAAAAATATTTGTATTCATCTCAATGACATATATTTTTTCAAGTATGTTGACTCTTAAATAAAGCTTTAAGATGAGCCCAGCATCTCCTCCCACCAGGCTATCATACCTAAATTCTTCTTGCATTCAAAGTCTGGAGGAACCACAGACAGCAGTGGACAGGACATGGTTAAATCGCAAACATTCTCCCCCCACCTACACACTGCTGCACTAGAAGAGGGTGTTTACTAAATCCAAAGCGGCAGCATCTACATTTCTGTGGATTCAGTCAGAAAGCGGGAAAAAGTTTCTTCAGTCTCCGCTAAAATCCAGGTCAGAGAAGTGCAAATCCAGAACAGAAAGGTACAGGCAGAGATAGCTTTGGTGTCAGAAAAGCAGAGAGAGGTCTTTCTGAGACACGACTAGCAGCAGGGGCTTTGCGGAGGAGAGGGCTCCAGAGGCAAAAGGATACCCCTGGGAGCTGCCCCATCCAGAACAGAGATGCTGAGCCGCGGAAACGCAGCCCATGCGTCACTGCTCGGAACCTGAGCTTGAAGTCATCCCCAACATGCTAAGAATTTTAGTTCAATTCAACTCAACAAACATTTACCGGGCATTTACTCTGTGCCAGGTGCTGGCAGCAGCCGGCCAAGATACACGTGGCTGTTTCCAGCTTCTGACAGCTCCTGGTGAAAGTGAAGAGACAGAGAACATAAGGTAGCAGTATGTATGGCCGGGCTCTGATTACAAAGTACACAAGATGCTGCAGTGCTGTTGCCAGTGCTAGAAACTGGCCTTCACAGCGCAGCCCGGAGTGTGACAGCAGGAAGAGCATTAGCAGCATGGGGATGCCTGAGAGATTCAGAGAACTCCCTTTCTCGGGAAGTGGTTTTCCTCATTCCTTACTGTCGAGGGATTGGTAGTTCATAGCAGACCTCATGGTATATCACTTGTAATTAAACATACAGGTGAGTATGCTAACTGTCAACTGTTTCATGAAGTGAATTCAGGACTTTGGTCAATCTCAGTTAACCCTTTGGCTAAATGTGACCTCTAGGTCAATGCCAGATGGGATAGGCCCATTAGACAGCAGCAATCTAGAGCTGGAACTGGGAGCGGGCAGAACGTATCAGAATTTCTAAAGGGAAGAAGATGGGCCTGGAGGTGCAAATGGAAATTGTCATGGGTGTCCCCCAAGACCCCCACCTTTGAAACCTCTGCTTCTGGGGTCATTTCCTGCACCTAGGGCCAGTGGACTACCATGTTCTTCTGCATGTCCTCCTCAAGGAGTCTAAAGTGAGTGGCAGGGGAAAGCCCGCCATGAGGGACCGTCACTTTGCCCCTTCCCTCATCCCTGCTCCACCCCCTTGGTCCAGGGCCTTGTCTTCGCTCTCTCAGATGGTTGTCATCATCTCCTAATCCTTATTCTCCAGTCCTCCCCTTACACGTCCTCCAGAGGGATGGAATCAGCAACCTGATTGGATGGGATCCAGAAGTGTTCCTGCTCGGAAAATTGTGGGGGTTCTTTCTTGACCCCTGGAGACATTCCCAATTCCTCCATTGGGCTTTCCACATCTTCCATGTTCAGCCTCATCTTGCACAGTGCACTTCTGTACCCTGGCCTCTCTCTCCTGGGCCACCAGTTTCTACCTTCTCAGAATTCCTTGCAGCCACCCCTCAGAGGCAACTTCCTCTAAGAAGCATGCTAAGATTCTACTCCTATTTAAGCTGGAAGTAATCCCCCTACCTCTCATATGGCACATATCATGTTTTTATCTCATACTACAATGATCTGTACTTGATTTATCTTCCTCATTGGATTCCCTGATACTGTTTCCCACTCAATGCCTTATACAAGGACTTAGTAAATGTTTGTTGATTAAATAAATCTTTTTTTGACTATGATGCTACCGGTGTAACTAAACTCTCTGGGGGGGTGGTGAATTTACCTTCCCTGAGATCCAACCTAGTCTAAAAGTCACCCCTTTGGAACTGGTCCTAGAACCTGGGAGGTGAATGAAAACATCACAGTGGGAATCTGGCAGAGCAGGTAGTCCCCTCCCGACAGTTTACTCCTCCCAGTTCTCCCAGGGGGTTGGAGTATGAACCCTGGCTGGGAGGTGCAGCGTTCTGGCCCCAGGCAGGCCTAGATGAAACTGGCGTCCCCAATCCAGGTTGGTCCTTACCAAGATTGTCCCCAATGACCTGCTCTCCCCAGCCGCCCCTTCTCCCATATTCTACATCCTATATGTCTTCTAAAACCAGTGACCTCTGTTGGCTCCTTGATCATCCATGTCTCTCTGACTTCTCCTTTCTTAGACCATGGGTATGTGTGCATCTGGACTGAATTCACAGAATTTGACAGTTCTGTTGGCATGATCATTCCATGTGTGAGTTCAGTTTGCTTTGTTAGCTCTGTAAGGCCAGGATCTGACTCTCTCATAGTGGCCTTTATGCCCTCCTGAGAACTTGGTGTGTGTGCGTGCGTGTGTGTGTGTGTGTGTGTGTGTGCGTGCACACACCTGTTTGAGGCTGGGCTTTAAAAGTAAAGCTCCAGGATTTCAGGGACCACATTCCATTTGGTTATTTTCTTTACTTATGACAGGCTAAGAAGAAAAGGGCAAAGATGTGTGTGCTCTGTAGATGGACATACTTCATGCAGTGGTTAGAGCAGAGAATGGTGCACAGCTCCTCAAATGACCACGAGGCTCATGCAAACCCACACTCCATGGTCAGCCCTGTGCTCACAGGGAGAGCCATGATTTAGATTTGGTAAAATGACATCCCATTAAATTAA
The DNA here is from genome assembly GCA_963574415.1 of Tarsius wallacei. NCBI lineage: Eukaryota > Metazoa > Chordata > Mammalia > Primates > Tarsiidae > Tarsius > Tarsius wallacei. Next base: position 30,078 of record CAUYQG010200793.1, on the reverse strand, counting down.
TGCTGTTAATTTGAATTTTATTGATTTTGTCGTTTGCCATTCTATAATTTGTCCATTTGTTTTGCTTTTATAGTCATATGAGAGTCATCAGCAGAAGGATTTTACTCCAGCTTTCATGTTGGTACATATTTAAATAGCATTATAATAGAAATTACTTGAGTCAACAAAGAAGGGGGAGCCATTTGAAAATGTTTTTCTTTTTAAGGGGAATCCAAGCATTGCTCGGGTTTGAGAGATGTGTTATTTGATATTAGATTTTCCAGGAGAGGATCATGAGCTCTCAACTCTTCCCAACCTCAGTTGAATCCCTCATGAGAAATCTATGTACAATCCAGAGATATGTAGTGTGTTGGAACCAGAGTGTTGCTCTCTGAAACCCTCAACCAGAAGGGTTCAGGACCTAGCTTCCGCCCAGCCACAAATGAATGGAATAAAACTACATCCCTTGGAAATTTGAGAGGGAGAAACAATTCGAGGACATCATCACAAGTCCAACAATCTGAGAAAACATGAGCTGTGGAATGTCACAGGACAGACACCAAGAATCCACCCCCAAATTACCCCAGGGAGAGCTGACTTTCCTCTCTATGCCTAATGCTAACAAACATAGCCATGTCAAGGAAGTTGTTTTTCCTTTCTTTTTCCTCCACCATAAGAAGATATGGAGATACTGTGGAGTTATTAAAGCTCTTCGCAGAGCAGCCAGTTCATAGGCAAACACCATGCAGCCATGTATCTTTCACTTCACCAGATTTTCTCTTCTAATTGGTGTGTAGGGTGGCATGGAAAGCCAATAGGAAAATCACTGCAAATGCACTGGTGCGGCCATTGAAAACATGGCTGCAACCTGCAAGCCTGGGAATGTCAGGGAATGTTTGATTAGCCATAAGCGTACCCAAGAATTTGCTTCCCATACTTCCCTTTCAGCCTCATCTGTTGCATCTCCCAACTCACCAGCTACATCCCAGCACTGGTCTCTTGCTCAGGGCCTTCATACTGCTGCCCTTTCTGCCTGGAACTTTTTCTACCCTCTCTGGATTGGCTGAAGTCTGTTGGTTCTTTAGCACTCAGCTGAGATGTCACTTCCTCCAGAAAGCATTCCTTGACCCACACCCCAAATTAATTCCAAAGACTGGAAGTAGTGGCCCTCTCCTGTGTCCCCACAGAACCCTGCTTGTGCCCCTCCTCAGCAATCATCACACAATGGTGCCATGTCTCTCTCCTCACTAGGCTGTAAGCTCCTCAGGGACAGGGTCTTGGCCCTTGTACATTCTACCATATAGCACAATATCTGGTACATACAGGTTCTCAGTAAGTATTTTTGAATGGGTGGATAGATAAAATGTCAGAGGAAACACTTATCACTAGATAAAGAGAATAGCCGTGACCCTACGGTGTCAGCTGTCCCCTACCTCCCCTAGCTGTTCTGCTCCCATATCCCCAACTGCTGGGCACCCTTGCCTTGCTGCTGTGGGTTTTGGCTCTTCATTCCCTAGGCAAGAGGACTTCAAGCAAGAAGCCCTAAAGCAGGCATAGATCCTAGCTTTCCAAACTGTTAGGTCTCCTGTCAAACACCCCTGTTCCTCCCCACTGGCCTATTCCAGGATCCAGAGCAAATCACTAAGCCCTATCTCTACCACACATGGCTCTTGATGGGTCTGAATGGCAGGTGATCAAGGACAAGTACCTGGGGCACAATTCATTGCCAAGTGTCACCAAATTTTTAGAGATTTCTACAAACCCCCTGGTTCCTTCTCTGATCACTGGCCATTTGCAGGCAGCCCCTTATAAGAATAGGGCTTGAACACAGTTTTGCCTGCCCCAGCTCTGCCAGAACCAAGCCTGGAGAACCTGTCACCCAAGGCAGATTGTAGGTGACCTCCAGGACAACTGAGCTTTCTGTCTCCAGATTTCTCATCACCTTTCCAGCCCATGCCTCTTGGAATCAGATAAGATAAGGAATTATCCCACCCTATGGGGCCTTACCAAGCTATCTGAACCTCAAAGATCAACCCTTAATGGTACCAGTTCACAAAAGCCTCTCTGCCCATGAGGCAGATAGAGGCCTGGTCAGGGCCTCTGCTGTCTAGCCTTTCCTCCCTATTGTTCTGCGTGACTACAACTCTGTACCCGGGCTTCCAATCTACAACTGTGGAGAACCTCCAATTCAAACTATAAAAGTTGGTTTCTCTCTGCCTCTAACATTCTACTGGAAAATGAACCATAATTTGAAACACAGAGTTGAATGTAATCTTTCCTTCTTAACACTCAAGCTCCTTTATTTTCAAAGAAAGCCAACGGCTGGTGAATTGAATTTTGTTTTTTGCCAATTATACATTTTGCCTCGAAAGCTGCCCAGAGTACAAAAAAGAAGTGAGGGTATTCACACTTTGAAGATGAATCATCTTCAAAGCTGGCATCAGAACCCCCATGTTCATCACCCTAGTCTTGAGACAAACGCTGTAGTCATTAATGAGAACGTATACGACAGGCTGGAGTTATGACTAGCGTTTATTCGCTGCAGTAAAGAATGTCCTCTATTAATGACAACAGCTGTCGGTTTAATAACCCCAGAAAAGATCATTAAATTCCTTCACATTTCCCAGAAACAGATGGAAGAATTGCAAAAAGGTTCAAGCATATGGGGAAACATATTGGATCCGGCAGCTCCAAAGAATAGCCAGAAATCCAATACTCTAATGGGCTGTTCCACACAGTACTGCCTGTAGGTGCCCAAAGGGAGCAGGTGTGCTCCCTGCCTTGTGGGGGATGTGGAAACATAGTGAGAAGCAGTGTCGAGACAGGTGAGTATTGAGTGTGCTAGGCTGGCTGGAAAGACAACTGCCTGAGTCAGCAGGTTCTTGTGAAAGCTAAGAGGGTGAGTGACATCAGCAGCCCTGCTCCCGACCCCAGCTGCCTCAGTGGTTGCTAGTGGCACCATCCATTGGCAGAATAGACATATTCACTTTTTCATGCCTACTCTGTCTGACCACTGCACAGGTCAGCAACAGCTAGCCCAATGTTCTTCCAGACAAGCTCCTGAGCCTCGCATCAGTGAATTATTCTGCTGAAAGAACTGTCATAGCCAGAGCCCATCAGCTTGATCTTGAGTCCAAAATTAGCAATACCTATCCACCTTTCATGCATCCAGGTGCAGAAGGGCATTTCAGAACTGACTCTGATGCTCTGATGACTCAAATCTGACTCTATCTGGTTAGAGAGAGGGAGCAATAACCCTGGAGGAAGTACAGAGCTATCAGAAAATGACCTCCAAAAAATAAGGCCACAGGGTCTGATGGTTTTACTGGTGACTTCTTTCAGACTTTCCAGGAAGCATTAATTCCCATGCTGTATAAACTACTCCTATTTGCAGAAAGCTAAGTTATTCATTCTATGGAGGAAGCATAGTCTTGATAATACTTTTATAGCATCAAAAGAAAAAAAACTAAAAACCAAATGCACTTAGGAATGTAGATATACATTTCTACATAAATAGTGGTAAGACAACTTTAAAAGAATATTAATGAATAAATAGGTATTATTCCAGGTTTCTGTGAAAGGTTTAATGTTATCAAATGCATTAATGTAGAACACATATATAATAGTGTTGGATGGAAACATTAATACTGTAAAACTTTCTATTCTATTCTTCACAGATTAACTTATTGATATTATGGGTTAAATTGTGTCCTCCCCAAAAGGATATGGGGAAATCCTAACTCTCAATACCTCGGAATGTGACCTTATTTAGAAATGGGGATATTGCAGATATAATTAGTTAAGATTAAGTCATACTGGAATAAGGTGCTCCCCTTAATCCAGTGTGACTGGTGTCCTTATAAGATGGCCATTTGAAGAGACAGACACACAAGAAGTAGGTCATGTGATGATGGAGACAGGCTGGAGTGACGCAGCTGCACGCCAAGGAGTATGGCCAGCAACTAGCAGAGGCAAGGAAGAATTCCTATACAGGTTTTTTTTATTCTTTCATCTAGGCTGGAGTATGGTGGCATGTTCACGGCCACTGCAGCCTCAACCTGCTGGGTTCAGGTGATCCTTCTGCCTCAGCCTTTCAAGTAGGTGGAACCACAGGCATGCACCACTGTGTCTGGCAAGTTTTTTGGTTTATTGTAGAAACAAGGTCTCACCAAGTTGCCCAGGCTAGTCTTGAACCCTTGGGCTCAGGTAATCCTCTCGCCTCCACTTCCCAAAGTGCTGGGATTACAGGTGTGAGCCACTGTGCCTGGCTCTTATACAGATTTTAGAGGAAACATGGCTCGACTGACACCTTAATTTTGGACTTCTAGATTCCAAAAGTGTGGGACAATAAATTTGTATTGCTTTAAGCCATCCAGTAGGTTGTTCATATTACAGCAACCCTAAGAAACTAATAGAATTAGTTTATGCTGGGGTCAGCAAACTATGGTTTTGTGGGCCAAAACCTAGCCTGCAGCCTATATTTGTACAGCCTGTGAACTAAGAATGGTTTTTTATATATCACATTTGCAGACAGAAAAAAAAGAAGGAGGAGGAGGAGGAAAAGGAAGGGAAAGAGATAGAGACTATATGTGGCCCACAAAGCCTAAAATATTTATTTGGCTGGTCACAAAACAAATTTGGTTACAACCCTAATAAAAAATTCCTGTGGATGAACTTAAGTTTGATCTGGAAGAAGACATGATGCAATTCTTAGCTAAGAAAACTTTGGGTTAAAAAAAAAGAGTAAAGAGAGATTTTACTCTGAGATATTTAAGTATAAATCTATAATAACCAAAATAGAGAAAATACCGGCATAAATAAATTAATTAGATAATAAACTAAGAAAAATACTGGCAAAGATCAATGATACTAGGTGAATACTGGAATTGCCATCAAAAGGGTCTAGTTTGTAATAAGAATAAATATATATTACTGGAAATATCAGAAGCTTATAGGAATAGATACAATTTTTTTAAATATTGGGGGAAATAGCAATATGAAGAAAAATAAATTACTAGATTATTATATCACACCATATACAAAAATAAATTCTCAACTAATTTAAAAAATAAAATGTAAAAAGAATCCTAAAACATCTAGAAGAGAATGTATGTATTTGATTGCTGACTACAGAAGATTTTCTAAGCATAGAGCAATGAATAAAATGTAAAAGAGAAAAGCTATAGACTTCATGACATTTTCAAATTTCTGTACCTCAAAAGAAACATAAACAAAACTGAAAGGCAAATGACAAGCTAAGAAAAATATTTAACTTAATTGCAACCAAGAAACGATTAATAGCCTTCATATATAACAAAAGATCAATAAGAAATACACTAACACGCTCATAGAAATATGGGCAATAGGCAGGCCCCAACAATTTACAGACAATATATAATTGGCTAAAGAATATATAAGAAACTGTCAACTCCCCTGGTAAAAGAAAAAACAAAAAACAAATGCACATTTTAAAATGAGATTTCATGTTTAATCTATCAAGTTGGCAAAATTTTAAAGGACCCAAGTACTCTGTGTTTGGTAAAGTCCAGTTAAAGATTTGTATATACTAATAGTGGAAGTATGAAAACCACCTCTCTGGACAGCAATTTTGCAATATGGTCTGTTTTGCTGCAGCATATGCTTCTATAATGAGAATGAGGTCATACGTAATTTGCAAAAAGGTAAAGATGTCAGTGGAACCCAGAGGGTGCATTGGTTCCTACGCAATGCTTCCCAGAAGGTTGTGTTCTGAGCCGCCAAGTACCAGCAACTGAATTCAGAGTCCACTCCCACAACTGAGAATGGGAAGCCCCGAGGGGGTGAGGTTGATGTTGCCTGTTCACCCACACTCTTCTTCCTGGCTGGGTTTGGCCACTGTTCTGCCTTGAAAGTGCTTATTACATGGTAATTCACCATCTTCATGCATTTTGTCCTTTTCTCCATAATTCAGCATCTCATCTCCAATTCTTCCTCACATCCCTTGCCAGCAAACAACCTTTAAAAGTAAAAGTCAATATGTAATGCAGTTGTTACTCAATTTATTAGAAATCTAATTAATTTTTAAATAGCATTTTTATTAGGCTTGTTATTTTTTGTTAGTGTTGTGATTACAACATAACATAAATTTTGAGCGATCTGCCTCAAATGTATTTTTCCCATAAGTCATGTTATTTGTAGTACATGATTTTACAGAACACAATAGTCTTTAGCATTTTATATGACATACATATATTCATATGCATATATATCAGATTACTGTAGAACACTTCTATATAATTATCAAAAGTCTCAAAAAATTAACTAGCAATTTTACTTACAGCAATACACATATAGGAAAAAATCAGGTACACACAAAAATTTATACACAAGTGTGTTCATCAAAGAGTTATTTATAAAATTGAAATATCAGAAAACATTCAAATGTATAATACTTGATTGAATATTTGCTATTCCATCTATACAATGGAATCAATGAGCCATTAAGAAAAATTTTTTCAAAGAATACTTAGAGCAATTAAGTTTTTCATAATATATCATTAAGGGGAAAAAAGCAATCTGTAAAAGTAATATCACAGAATATCATTCAAATGCTATAATATACATTATTGCATCATGTATTTCCTGATTAATATATGGAAAATCTATAAATATACACAGCAAAATATAAATAATGATTATAAATAATGGTAGATGAGATTGTGGGTAAACATTAATGACTTCCTTGCACTTTTCCACATTTTCTATCAAGAGCATATATTACTTTTATAAATAAAAGGAAAAGAAACATTATGTTTTAAATAAGTAAAAATTTAATGGATGCTTTGACAGAAAGGAAGGTGGCAAGAAAAGGTCAGAAGGAAGGAGAAAGAAGGCGAGAGAAGACTAAAGGGAAAATGAGGCCACCCTAAGTTTGAATCCTGGGTTCATTTCCCAGGAGACCCAGAGACTGGTAGAAGGAAATCCTCTGGGCTATGGAATTATGTTGCTGTAAATTCTGTGCTTACTTTTCTCAGCCAGCGATGCCTGATTCTCCTGTACAGCTTGTCCCAGTCCATGAATGGGCTCTCCACCGCCCTAGATCTACTCACTTACCAGGGTTTTGCACCTTTGGAGCAAGCCTTTGAACTTCAAACCTGTCTCAGCTCAGCTACAGCCCAAGAGTCAAGATTGCCCCACCCTCCACACCCAGAAACAGGCATCAGGGTCAGGTCCTATATCTTCGTCACTGGAGGAGGATCCCTAATTCATTTCTGCTGCACACCCTGCCCAACGGGAATGAGTACTCTGTAATTCAGAGAAGGAACCAATTAGGCCCTAGTGGAGTGTTGATGCAGCCCCCAAAAGAGGCACAAGACTACTGGTGAGAGTCAACAGACCTGACAATGTCTGGTGGCCTGAGGGGTGGCTCAGTGGTCACTCAAGTGGACCATCTCTACTGAGCCCCCATGGAGAAATGATATTGGGATCAGGTACACCCTGCTTCCACATCCATGCCTTGGCACTACAAAGCCCCTCCCACTTACCCAAGGGGCAAAAGAAAAAAGGAACCCTACACTGACTGAGATAAAGCCCACGACAGTTTTAATAAGAAATTAATTTGAGTTATTAAGAATAACATAGTGGCTTGCTTCCAACAGCAGGGTAGATTTGATTGTCCTAAAGGACCTTCCCAAGTGAAACTACTAAATGACTGGATATTTTAAAAATCTATTTAAATGCATTAATAGCTGGCACAAAAGTAAGAAATCTGCAAAGCCCTAAAACAAAGTGAAATAAGAAGTCTGGAAAGAAAATAAGTGCCAACATTTGCTTGCTACCTGAAGGTTTCTACTAGTCCCTAGAGACTTTAAGCTTCTCTGAGGACTGCCTGGGGCAGTAGGGACAGAGGCTCAAACTCAGTCATAGCCCAAGGCTGGAGAGCTCATGTAAAATCCCTGTGTGAGGCTGGGACTCAAAGGGGCCACACACTCTAAACGTGAATAAAAAATAAACCTGGATCCCCACAAAGAAACAGCAAGGAAACATTTATCTCAACCTTAAGATTCAAAATTATACTAGTAGTGAGGTCCAAAAAACCTCCGGAAATGGCCTCAAGCACTGCAGAAGCAAATAGAAATCCTCTCTAAAGAAGCTCAATCCCAAAGAAGTTCCCAGAAATCTGTAAAAATGAAGCCCGCCGGACAATAAACAACTTGCTGCCCAAATTACAAAACACAAAAACACACAAAGAAATAAATTATCATAAGTGAAAATCTTCAGGGAAAATTTACAAGAACTACAAGTGTTGAAATTTTCAGATATAGACACATAAATACACACAGAAGAAAATATATTTTGAAATGAACCAAATAGAACTTATAGAAGAAACTATAATAATAGAAATTTCAAATTCAATACACATTAACCAGTAGATTAAACATCTGTGAAAAGAGAAGTGATAAACTAAAAGATCTGAAGGAATTATCTAGATGCAACCTATAGGACAAAAAGATGAAAATACAAAAGAGAGGTTAAACAAATATAAAATCAAGAAGGTCTAATGTAAATATCATCAGAGCTCCAAAAGAAAATAGCAAAAAGAATGAAAGTTCATATAAGAAGAGGTAAGAGGTGAGAATTTTTCAGAACCATTGAAAGATATCAATTCCCACTTTAAGGAAAATCCATGAATTCCAAGTAGAATACATTTTTTAAACTTCTCACCCTAGGTATATCAGAGTGAAATTGCAGAATATCAAAGAAAAAGAGGACTACAATTATGATGACTACCAACTTCTCAAATACAACAATGGAAGACACAAAATATCGGAAGATTATCTTCAATGTGTTGAGAAAAAAAATACTATCAACCTAAAATTCTACATGCAGAAACTTTTATTTTAATAATTAGGATTGAAAAAACATTTGAGACAACAAAAACAGATAATTTACTACTATAAGACCCCCATTACAGGAAGTACTAAAGCTTGTTTTTCACACAGAAGAGAAATAATCTTAAATAAAAGTTCTAAAATGCAAGGTAGGATAATGGGAAAGCTATTGTAAAATAGTAGACAAAGTCTAAGCAATGACTGTACAAAACAATAATGTCTAATACATTAGCATTTCAAAAATAGACTAGAACTAGGATATTAGACAATAGCTTATAAGCTTGGAGGACAGTGGTCAGAAAAATTGTTCTGAGGCATTAAAGCATCATCAGCATCCCAGCTGCACAGCTTCCCTGTGCCCCATTCCTTCTCAGTTCAGCAATGCCAATTCTGGGTACCAATTTCGGCCACTTTGAGGATTCATTTGCAAGTCATACAAACATAATTCTGAAGAATGTAGTCAAGTAGGTTTCCCCAGATAACTGTTGTTCCTGGCTGTACTAAGTCCATCTAGTCATGATGAGTCTGATAACCTTGGCCACACAACAACCTTGGCTGCATCCAAGGATGCACTTTATAATGGAGGTATCATTTCCTCCAAAAGATGGGGGAACTCGAAGAGTTGCTTAGGAAGAGCCTGGTGGATCAGCTTCTCACACTCCTTTGGCTCCTCCCCATCCAAAATTACTTCTCTGCTAAGTTTTTTCCTGCCTTTCTATTTTAGCTAGAGGCAAGAAGCTCTACTTTTGCAATTCTGCAAGGCACATCGCTTATCCCATCAAGACTCTAGTTAAGGAAAGGGGAAGGGGAGGTTGTCTACTGTCAATATTGCCTGCTTCTCCCTCTCTACCTTCCAACTGGGCTACTTAGACCATGTTTATTGTGGATTATGTTTATGGCCTCCCAAAAGGCCACAAGAAGTAGCCTGCATACTCTAATATCCCCAAAGTATCTACCAATCCCCTGAAGTGCCATCTTCAGTAAGCACACAGTAACAACCAACTGCATTTCTACGGCATTACAAGCGTCATCAGCATCTCAGCTGCACGGTTTCCCTGTGCCCCATTCCTTCTCAGTTCAGCAATGCCAATTCTGGGTACCAATTTCGGCCACTTTGAGGATTCATTTGCAAGTAACACAAACATAACTCTGAAGAATTTAGTCAAGAAAGGAAATCTATTGGCTGACAGCATTGGGATGTCCAGACCTAGAGTTGGCTTAAGTTGGCCGAGTCAGAGACTCAAACAGTGTTCTCAGGACCTGTTCCCTGTTCACTCCAGTTACAACTCAGCTTCTCTTGTAGATCACTTTTATTCTCTTCAGTTGTAAATGGGTATATCCAGCAAAGGTGGCCACGAGCATTTTCATTTAATATCATGGTTTATCTGGAATTCAAAGTTAATTTGTTGTGTGGTGTTTTATCTGGCAACTCTATACAGGAGAAATCTGATTGGTCCTGCTTGTCACATGTCCATCCTTTAGACCAATCCTTGTGGGCAGAATCAAAATAACCCTATGGCCAGGTTATATAGGAAGCACTGAAATTGATAGTCCCACCTGAAGTGCATGGAGTGGAGGAAGAGCAGTTCCCAGTTAAGATAAGTCTTTTTTTAATAAAAACAAGAGACATACACAACACTGGAGCTTACTAAAGGATGGTGATAGTGGTGGCCATGATATTCTTTATTTATCATTATTTTGTGTGCCTCCCTCTTTTTCTGCCGGTAGGTTTCCCCAGATAACTGTTGTTCCTGGCTGTACTAAGTCCATCTAGTCATGATGAGTCTGATAACCTTGGCCACACAACAAGTGAGAAACTTTATTGGCCAACATGACCAGCACGGAAGGAAGCGTTTCAGCCCTAATAGTTCTCAGCCCCAGCTATATGTTAGAATCTCCTGAAGAATCTTTAAAAAACATCGATGCCTGGGTTCCACCCCCAGAGTTTCTGATATAATAGGTCTGGGGTACATTCTGGGTACCAGGAACTTGTAAGGGCTCCCAGGTGATTCTAATAGGTAGCCAAGGATGAGCACCACTGTCAAAGAGGATTACACAACAAGAGAGGAATATCAGGCATGGAGGGCAACTCCTGAGGCACATGGTTGGAGTTAAAGTCATCTAAACTGTCAGCAATATGGAGGAAGGCATAGAACATTTTGGTAAGTATAAAATAGGCATGCAAAATTGTATTTGTAAGGGTACCTGATCTCAAGCCAGGCAAAGTGGGGACCAAAGGAAGGCCCAAATTTTACCTGTAATATGTCCACTTGTATACCTAATTCCGAATTGTACCTCACATCTTTAAAATAAAATATAAAAAAATAAATTAATTTTTAAAAATCGTATATGTAATTTGAGCTTAAGAATGTAAACAATTAGTAGGATAAGAAGACAAAGTAAACATAAAAATGCTAACAAAGGTGATTCCAGATGGTAGAATAATAGGTTACTAATTTTCTATTTTATTAGATATTTCTGAAATTTTAATTTTTTTCTATTGACTGGGCATGGTGATTCACACTTGTAATCCCAGCACTTTGGGAGGCCAACACAGGCAGATTACTTGAGGCCAGGAGTTCGAGGCCAACCTGAGCAGCATAACAAGACTTCCATTTCTGCAAAAAATAAAGATAGAAAATGAAATTTTTCTATGATAAACATATATTACTTTTATAATTAAAAAAATAAAAATAAAATCTTGGGTGAAAATTACAAATCCCATAGATTACATTCAAGGTATCTATGGTGGGGCCCCTACCTACACCTCCAACCAGGTCTCCAGTATTCCCTTTGCTCCCATATGCCCCAGGCTCTAGCCACAGGACAGTTCCAAACCCCAAATATGCTCATTCTGGTCACTCCGATGGAATCTCCTTCTCTTTATGGAGGTGTTTTTTGATCTTCCTACTAGGTTGTGCCTCCTCCCCCAGAAAGCCTTACCATATGCCCTGATGGAAGACTTCTTGTTCACCCCCTGCCTGCCCAGAGGCCCCCAAAAGTGATCCCTGCTGAGAAATGATATGCCTTCATCCTAGGGGTAAAGGTCGCATCAGGGGCCCTGCATAAGAAGTTGTTTTTCACCCTGAACACCCTGCTCTGCCATCACCCCTTCTGAGCAGAGTGCGTTGTCAGACACACGTGCCTTCTCCCACCCCATGGACTTCATCTCACCAGAGGCAGAGGGAAGTCTGAGCATTTGCACCAGTTCATTTAGCTCTTAGCGGAGTGTAAAATGAACTCTCTGGGAAATTATTAAATATGCAATCTGCAGGTGTATGCATAATAAACAGTGTCTGCTTCTCAAGGCAGAAGCCCCTTAATACCAATTTGTAGGCAGTGGCTTCAAGACCTCTTCCCTTTGGTTGATATAAGTCTCCTTAGAGTGACTCACACTCTGGGGTGGCTTTGAGACCAGCAGAAGCAGCATCTTTCATTGGAGGAGCATGCCAGACTCAAGCAGCAACAACTCTTAACCCCTGGAAACAATGCAGTTTAATTAAAACAGGAAAGACGAGGAATCAAATCTCCAGATCTAGGCTGAGACAAGACCTGCTGCAGCTTCTCAAGGAAGTCATCAAGCAGGTGCCAGGGCCCTGTTTGAGGGTAAAGTGTGGTTATGTGCCACCTGCACGTTTATTCCCAGCACTATTTCTGCTCAGCTCAGACCCAGCTCAAACAATTTCCCCAGCAGGGTGGCCATGATTTGTTTAAAGCCTATCTCTCCACCATTGCAAGCTCCATGAGGGCAGAGCCCATGACTGTCTCATTTACCCCAGTGCCCTGAATGCCCAGCCTAGAGGCCCTCACCAAATGGGCGCTCAGTGAATACTTGTTGGATAGCAGTCAGATGGTAGATTGCCCACAGAACTGACCATGGCTCCCTGTCTACCTTCCTCCCTATATCTGCTGCCATCCACGTGATTCCAGCCTGCATCTGCCTTGGTCTACTTGCTCTAAGATTAGAAGAGATTCTGATATCCAACGAGCTCAGAGGAATGGACTAGGTTCACAGGCAGCTGGAAGGAACGGAAGGCCTTTGAGTACTCAAGAGAATGATTCCTACTCTTGAGTAGAGGTAAAAGAGGAGACCAAAAAAAAAAAAAAAAAAACAGAATTATCTTTTGGAGGGAACCCCCCCTCCCCGTAGTACACTCAGAATTTGTTCTTCTGGATCAAATGGCCAACGGAAGTTTTTTATCTGGAAGTTTTGAGAAGGTGGCATCATGATTTGCAGAAGAAAAGTCCTGAGTTGTGGCAAACAGGTGACTGGTCTTCCACCATGACAACGCACCTGCCCACACTGCACTGAGTGTTTAGCAGTTTGGGACCAAAAACGGGATAGGTAGTCAGGACCTCTGATGAGGGCCATCCACAGATTTCTCATTTCCCAAGGTCTACAGGCAGCCCACCTCCTCTGGAAAGCATTCTCTGACCAGCGAACCCAACATACAGACTTCTCCCTCTCGTGGCTCTGACAGTTCTTGCAATCGCCCCCTAATCTAACACCTGATCCGCACTCTCGAATTGGGCACTAATTCTCTGTGAGTTGTCCTTGTCTCCCACAGGGAATAGAAGATTCTCCAAGAGCAGAAAGCACCTTCTCTCCTCCTGCCTCCCCCACAATGCAGGACCAGGCACATTGTAGCTGCTGCAGGAGGCAGGCAAGATGCGGCCTGTTCACCGAGAGCTGCAAGTGTGGCCTTGATGACGAAGGTATTAGCCATTGAAAGCTCTAGAAGAGGTGAAATGACAGAAGGGGTCATTTGGGCGACCCCTGAGTTGCAGTCCATAATATTTACAGCCTGCTTTCTTTTTCTTTTATCTGCTGAGGCCTCTGGCAGTGTGATGAATGTACCGGGGGCTGCGCATTATTACTCACCTTAAAAGCAAACATTCATCTTGGTGCAGGATTTTTACTTTTCCCCTCTAATAACAGATTAGAGCGCCCAGATATTAATGGACCAGATAATTTACGTTTTGCGTAAGTAGAAAAAACAAACTGTCAGGCTCTTATGGCAACGCCACTTTCTGACAGATTGAGAGATAGGCTGAATAAATTGCTGTAACTGAAACATTCATGTACGCCCGCCCGCCCGCCGACGCATGACAGTTTGCAAACATTTTGCAACAAGCACAATATGATTCTGTACACAATTACCCATTCCCCATGAAAGATTTGCCTCTCCTCCTTGCCTTCCCAACAGCTAAGGGCAATTAAACTGCAAATCCCTGGACAGTGTTCCCTCCGCTTCTTTTCAGAAGCCCTAACCTCAGCCCTGATTAAATCAGTCCTCAGAGGAAATGCATGGAGGACCAGTGCCACCAAGAAATAAGACCAGCCATGGACATGAACCTCACCTTCCACCTCACCTTCCTAACTGGCATCCTGAAAGGAGAAGCCTGAGAAAAATATTTTCATCTTGAGCCTCTATTTGGCCACCCATGAAAAATCAGCCATTGGAGATTGTCTGAGTTTCCAGCCAAAGAGTGAAAGCGTGCAATAGACCAAGCCATGGAAAACAGACAGGAGGACAACCTATCCCTGCGCTGACAATGATCTACTGTGTGACCTTGACCTAACTTTCTCTGGGCTTCAAGCTCCTCATCTCTACAATAAATGGTTTAGTTTTAATAACTCTAAACTCTGTCATTTTGTGATTTAACAACTTCTGGACGCCAGTCAACGCACAGAGCACGGATATAGAGTATTAGAACTAAGGCATTCAAAAAAGCATGCGCACTTAATCCCCAAGTAAGATACCCACTGGGCCGGCTCAGTCCTCAGGTGAGCTTCATACTGGACATGCTCAGTGCCAAGGCAATCAAGTCCCCTTTCTAAGACACCAGAGCATATTTGATTCTAAAGAAAGATGGCGCAAGGCATGTTTAATTACAAGGTAGTAGCCTGTCTGCTGGTGAAAGCGTATACTCTCTCCTTTACCTTCCCAGAAATAAGATAGGCACAAAATAGGCCTACAGCAACTAGTTGAATTAAGCGCATCAAACAATCTTAGCCATGGTTCTCTGGCTCTCTCTGTTCACCCGCTGGTTAAGGTAGACTCTGATTACGACCCACGTGGGCCTTAATTAAGTACTACACCAAAACAAAATTCCCAGCAAATAAATCCTTACCAGTCAATCCTCAAAACCAGAGTATATTCTCCCAAACTGTTCTCAAACTCATCGTACCTATAAGAATACGGAAGATCTGATCCCTACTATCCACCAACTTGACCTAATTGAATTTATAGATCACTCCATCTAACAGCAGAATTCACATTTTTCTTTCAGGTACACAAGGAATATTCACCAAGATAGGCCATATGCTTGGCCATAAAACATGTCTCAAAAAATTTTTTGAGATTGAAATCACACAAGTCATATTATTTGATTTTAATGGAATTCAACTAAAAAGTAATAACAGCAAGCCATCTAGAAAATCACCAAATATTAGGAAATTAAACAAAACACTTTTAAATAACTCATAGATCAATGAAGAAATCACAAGAGAAATTGGAAAATATTTCAAACTGAATGGTAATGAAAGCAACACATATTAAAATTTGTAGGATACAGCTAAAGCAGAGGTTAGAAGGAAAATTAGAACTTTAAATGTCTAGACTAATAAAGAAAAAAGGTCACAAAATCATTAATCTAAGCGTCCACCTACAGATGCAAAAAAGAAGAGCAAAAGAAACTCAATATAAGCAGGAAATGGAAAACAATAAGAAAATTAGTAATATAAAAACTGGACAAACAATAGTGAAAATCAGCAGAGTCAAAGCTGTTTCTTAAAAGATTAATAAAATCAGCAGCCCCCCAAAAAGACTAATTTTAAAAAAAAGAAATAATCGACGAACCAGGAAATGGGTGCTCACCAGACACTGAATCTGCAAAAATACCTTGATTTTGGACTTTCCAGTCTCTCAGATGCTGAGAAATAAATTTCTGTTGTTTATAAGTCAAAAAAGAAAAAGGAATAGAAAATACTTATCTCCAGTATAAGAAATTAAAGAGGGGCTATCACTACAGATTTTGTATATATTTTTAAAATAGGGCACAGTGGCTCATGCCTATAATCCCAGCACTTTGGGAGGCCAAGGTGAGGGAATTACCTGAGCCCACAGGTTCGAGACCAGCCTGGGCAACTTGGTGAGACCCCTATCTCTACAATAAATCAAAAAATTAGCTGGACATGGTGGCACACGCCTGTGGTTCCAGCTACTTGGAAGGCTGAGGCAGAAGGATTGCCTGACCTCAGCAGGTCAAGACTGTGGTGGCCAGGAGCGTGCCACTGCCTTCCAGCCTGGGTGACAGAGTAAGACTTCTACTCAAAAAATAAATAAATAAAAATAGAAATAGAAAATATTATGAACAACTTTAGGCCAACAAATTGACAACTTAGATAAAATGGACAAACTCCTTGAAAGAGATAACTCACCAAAACTCAATAACATGAAATTATAAATCTAAATAACTCTATATCTATTAAGTAATTCTTAATTTGTAATCAAAATATTTCCTACAAAGAAAACCCCAATCCAAGTGGCCTTACTAATGAGTTTTATCAAACATTTAAGGATGAAATAATACCAATATTAAACAAACTCTTTCAGAAAATCAAAGAGAAGCAAATATTTTTCAAATCATTTTATGAAGACAGAATGACCTTGACACCAAAAACTGAAAAAATAAAAAAATTATTACAGACCAATATTACTCATAATTAAAGAGATTAGAGAGCCTTTTTTAAAACCTGAATTAAACTATCAGCAAGTTAAACAGTGGTACATAGAAGTACAATATATCATGACCAAGTGGTGTCTATCACAGGAATGTAAGACTGATTTAACATTTGGAAAATGAAAAAAATCAAGTTTGAACTTTTTTTGAAAAAATCTGAAATTCACAAAATTAACAGAATAAAGGAGAAAAAATTTGGTGTAATTCACAGCAATGGTTGATTAAAAGGAGAAAAATAATATAATTCAGATAAAACATTGAGCAAAATTTAACAACTGCTGTAGTAAAAAAAATAGAATTTCTTCATATGATGAAGGCTATTAATATTAATAGCTAGAGCTAAAAAATTCTATCTAATAATGAAACACTGAATGTTTTTCCTATAAAACCAACAACAATGTTAATAGATGATGTCTTGAACATTGTACATAAATTTTTCATAAATTTCCTCCATAAAGGAGGTTAGGAGTGGACCTGATAAGAAGATGCATAACAATAACAAACTGCCCAGTGGGGAGTTGTTAGATGGTGAGATAGGACAAGAAAAATAAATTAAAGTCATAAATATTGAAAATTAAGAAGTAAAGTTTTCATTATTATGTGGGTGTGTACATAGAATACTTTATGGAATCTTTAAAAATATATTAGAATAATTGAATTTATCAATCTCGCAGGATACAATGTCATTATATAAAAATAAATTATTGTTTCACATACTAGTAACAAATATTATAAAATAAAAACCTTTAAAACTATCATTTGCTATTTGCCAACTGTATGTCTGAAAAAGGCCTAACATCTAGGATCTACAGAGAACTCAAACAGGCTGAAAAGAAAAAAACAAACAGCCCCATTACAAAGTGAGCAAAAGAGATGAATAGACACTTTTCAAAAGATGACATATGAGCAGCCAACAGATACATGAAAAAAATGCTCAGCCTCACTAGTCATCAAAGAAATGCAAATTAAAACTACACTGAGATACCACCTAACTATAGTCAGGATGGCTATAATCAATAACTCAAAAAACAACAGATGCTAAAGAAGATGCAGCAAAAAGAGAACTTCTACACTGCTGGTGGGAGTGTAAACTAATCAGCCTCTGTGGAAAACAGTGTGGCGATTCCTAAAAGATCTAAAAATTGACCTTCCATACAACCCTGCAATTCCCCTACTGGGAATATACCCAGAAGAACTCAAATCACACTATGAAAAAGATATCTGCACACGTATGTTTAATCGCAGCATTGTTCACAATAGCAAGAACATGGAACCAACTGTGCTGCCCATCAAAAGAAGACTGGATTTTTAAAATGTGGTACATATACACAATGGAATATTTCGCAGCCATAAAGAAGGACAAAATCATAAACTTCACAACAACCTGGATGGACTTAGAGTTTATAATACTGAGTGATGTATCACAGAAACAAAGAACTGAGTATCACATGTTCTCACTCATAAGCGGACTTTGAACAATTATCATAATACTATAAGAAAAGGATTGGCCAGCGGGGGATGGGATTGGCAGGAGTGGAAATCTGCCAGGGGAGGGGAGACATACTTCATCAACAACGGTACCTACATAATGAACATTTGTATACCTAACCCTGAATTGTACCCCACATCTTTAAAATAAAAAAATGTAAAAATGTTTAAAAATTATCATTTGCAATACAATTAATAAAAGCCAATACGTAGGTATGAATCTAACTAACAAGGTAAAAAAACCACTATACTAAAATCTATAAAACATTGTTGAGAGAAATTTAACATATCTTAAAAGTAGAAAAATAAATTGTGGATTAAACAACTTGATATTATTAAGATGTCAGTTGTTTCCAAATTGATCTATGAATCACAAACCAAAATTTCAAGAGGAGTATCTGAAGAAACTGACAAATTGATTCTAAAATATATGTGAAAATGCAAAATACCTAGAGTAGCCAAAATAGTACTGAAAAAGAAAAACAAAGTTGGAGAACTTAAACTAATTTCAAATCTTTCTATAAACAATAGTAATCAAGTCAATATGGTTTTGGTATAAGAATAGGTGAATAGAACAGAATGCAGAATCCAAAATAATAGACCCACATGCATGGTCAATTAATCTTTAACCAAATCAATTCTATAGAGGAAGGTTTTTTTATAAAATAGAGCTACAATAACCATATATCTATCTTAAGAGACAAAGAATCTCAACTCCTACTTCATCCCATACATAAAAATTAATTAGAAATAGATCATAAATCTGAACACAGCGCTGGAACCAGAGCGCTTCCAGAGAAAACATAAAGTGATATATTTGAGAACTAGGATAGACAAAGGCTTCTAAGGACCCAAAAGCCAGTAATCATAAAAGAAAGAAAAATTAACCGTCAAATTAATCAAAATTAAAATGTCTGCTCACCAAAATACACTATTAACAAAATTAACAAGCAGGCCTCAAACTGAGAAAATATCACAACAATAGATGTATCTAACAAAAGATGCATACCCAGAATATATAAAGAACTCCTACTAATAAGCAAAAATACAAGTAGCACATCTTTAAAAATGGGCGAAAGACTTGAAAAGACATTTCACAAAAGGATATATGAATGGCCACTAAAATATGAAAAATACTCAATAGGAAATTCATCAGGAAATGCAAATGAAAGCCAGAGTGAGGTACATTTCAAACCCACTAGAACTTTTTTTTTTGGCAAGTATTCATTAAGGTATTCATCAAAGTATTCATTAAGGAGCTGTGCTTGCATAAAAGAGATGAAAGATGCAGGATTGTGAAAAGGGAGAAGTTGAACTGCAGCTCAGTCACAATCTAGTCTGGAGCATGTATGACTATTTAGAGGCAACCCATACTGAGCCCAGACAGCTGAGAGTGGATCGGTGAAGATGATGGTGAGATCACTCCTGCTTCCATTCCTGTATTTCTGGACCCATGTGTTCTTTCTATTGGCATCACAGAGGATGGCACTCCACACTTGTAGAGTACCTTCTCCAAGTCGATGTCTCAACTGCACCTTTGGTACACCGAACCAAGGCTGAAAGTTAGAATTTATTTTAGAAATGATAGAGAATAACACAAGGAGTCATTCTGGGGAGATGGGAATATTCTAAAACTAGATTGCTGTGATGGTTGTACAACAGTATAAATTTACTAAAAATCATGAACTATGCCTTCACAAAGGGTGGATTTTATATGTAAATGATTCCTCAATATGCTCATACATTGCCCTTGAAAGCATAAACCATATTGCAATTTAGAGATGCCAGCGTGTAGGAAAATTGTAAAGAAAAACTAGAGAATGATACACACAAAATTCTGGATAGTGTTATCACTGAAGGAGTAGAGGGATGGGAAGTAATAAGGGCAAGGAAGGAATGTCAACGGTATTGGTAATCTTCTTTTTCCCTATATTGGGTGGTGGTTTACAAATGTTCATTGTATCTTTAATAGACATAAAATGTATAAATATTATTTTGTTTCTACTCAACAAATAAAACAACTTAACTTATAGTTAATAAAAGCAGCTTAAAATAAAATAAATTGTAAAAGAGGTTAGGGATGAACCTGATAACAGTATGCATTATAATAACAAACTGCCCCTGGGGAGTTGGTAGAGTAAACTCAACCCCAACTGAGAAACATAGTAATAACACAGAAAGCAGAATTAGAAGACGATCCCCAGAGTTGAAAACCAATAGGACACCACAGAGACTTGAGAATGGGTGATAATGAGGGACTAGACAGTGAGGAGGAAGGGAATAATGAGTTGGCTAGAGGCCTGTGTCTCTCCACTTTGAGTGGGCAAGGCAGCAAGGGAATCGCAGCACTGAGTCCTCCCAGCCTCCGCCCCATGCCATTTAGACTCTACAACTTAACACTTGAGTAAAGATGTGTGCAACCTTCCTTGGATTGCCTTGCCTGGCTTGTTCAGAGAAAGTAAATGAGGAAGCTTAGGAACAGGGAGGAGCATTGAATAGTGGTGGCCCTTCAATCACTGGCAGCACCTTCAGTGGGGATTACTGGGCAAAGCATAGTATCTGCACACCTGGAAAAAGAGTTAAGTTCCAAGGGCAGGCAAACAAGTAGACCCACAAATTTTTTTTTTTTTTTTTGAGTTGGAGTCCCACTCGATCGCCCAGACTGGAGTGCAGTGGCCGCTCCCGGCCACCGCAGCCTCGACCTGCTGGGCTCTGGCGTTCCTTCCACCTCAGCCTTCTGAGTAGCCAGAATTACAGGCGCGCGCTACCACGCCCGGCTAATTTTTTTTTTATTTATTGTAGAGATGAGGTTTCGCCTGCCCAGGCAGGTCTCAAACCCGCGGGCTTAGTCAATCCACTCACCTCAGCCTCCCAAGGCGCGGGATTACAGGCTGAGCCACTGAGCCCGGGAAAATATTAATGACTCAAACACAATAGATGCTCCATTTCTGCCTCGTTTCCAATCCAAGGAAGGTGGTCTTCCTCCATGCAGTGCTTTAGGTTCCAAGCTCCTTTCATCTCACAGCTTCTCTATCCCCTAGGGCCTTATCATCATCTGCTTCCAATCAAGGAAGAGGAAGAGGGAAGCAGGAGAGACACTTAAAAAAAAAAAAATTGGGCCCAGCAATCTTAGGGCAGACAGAGGTATCTTAGACAAGACACAGTAAGAACAAACCATCAAAGAAAAAAATTGACAAGCCAATTAATTGGACTGCATCAAAATGAAAAATATCTCCTTTTCAAAAGTCACCAATAACAAAATGAAAAGGCAAACCACAAAGAAAACAAGAAAACATTTTTGTAACTTATATATCTGACAAAGGACTTGCATCTGGATTATATAAAGAACTTGTAGAACTCAATAAGAAGACGAGAAAACAAAAAGGTTTTAGCAGGCAAAAGTTTTTAAGACATTCACAAAAGAGGACACATAAATGGCCAGGAAGTACATCGGAAGATGCCGGATATCATCAGTCATCAAGGAAATGTAAATTAAAACCACAATGAGATACCATGACACACCCACCAAAATGGCTAAAATTAAATAGACTGATGTTATGAAGTGTTGGTAAGGGTAAGACATAACGGGAACTCTCATGTATTGCTGAATGTAGACTGGTACAACCACTGTGGAAAACAGCTGGGTGCTTTCTTGTAGTTAAATATGCACTTATATGTCACCAGATGAATGGATAAAGACATTGTGGCATATTCATACAGTGAAAGACTATTCAGCATAAAAAGGAAAAAAACCACTAATACACACAACATAGATGAATTTGAAAACATTATGCAAAGCAAAAATAGCCAGCCCAAATGGCTTCATGTATGATTTCATTTATGAAAATATTGGAATATGCAAAACTAATCTATAATAACACAAAGCAGATCAGTGACTACCTGAAGGTACAAAGGAGCTTGAGAAAATCTTTTGGGGTCATGGCTATGTTCTGTAAGTTGCTTGTGGTAGTGGTGGTGATACATCAATCTGGTAGTGGGGAGACACATTTTAAAAGCGAGCATTTCATTGTTTGTAAATTATACATCAATTACATTGATTTTTTAAAGTAAGGAGTCTGAGCCCAGAAAGTGCACACATTACAGTGGTTAGAACAATCCATCGTAAGGTCAATTCAACTTCAAGGGAAGCTGGGGAGTGTGGTCCAGCTGCGTGGCAGGAAGAAGAGGAAAAGTGGTTTTGGTGAACAGTAGCAGCTCCTGCCACAGCCAACTGTCTGCTACCCAGAGAGTTACTAGAGAGCCCTTCTGAGGCAGATAAGGGAGGGCTGCCCCAAGGTATACAAGACAGGAGATAAGGCCTGGGACAGAAGGCTGAGCATGGAACCATGGGTCAAAGAGAGAGGAGAAGTCTCCCAGAGGAGGAGGCATTCCCAAAAGCCATTTCCAGGAGAATAAAGCAAGAGGAAATGTATCCACAAAAGCATAGGAATAGGAAAGAAGATGTTTGGAGGATTGGTGGAGAATTCTGCTTGACTGGAGCACAAAGAGGTTGGGAAGAGAGGTGGATGATACAGGTGGAGTCTATGGGTCTATGATGAAGGGCTAAGGAGTGGGGGTGGTATCCTTTGGACCTCTGGACCCCTGGGAGGGTTTGAGGGAAGGTCCTGCTGTGATATCCCCGACACTGTCCCCAGCGCTTGGCCACTTACCCAGCTCCTTCCCACGCAGTCCCAGCACCAGGGAGCAAGGAATGGGTCACTGCCTAGGGTGCACACCCCAAGACTGGGCTGGAGGCAGCCCTTCCACTGGGAGGAGGTGGGAGAAGTTCTAAGCTGTGACTCAGTCTGCACACCAGGAAACAGGTAGATAGAAGAGCCAATGTCACAGGCAGGAAGTCATGTGTGGCTGGAGCCCACTCACAAACTCCACTCGGATCTGAGTCACTGCACAGACAAGGTACCTGTTCAGCAATGGAGGTCCCAGTAAGCCCCAACTTCTGGCTTCAGATTCTGGCCTTGTTAACCCCTCACCTCCCAGGTAGGGAGAATCTGATCACCAGTGACTATATGTAACAGGTCTAGACTCATCTGAATTTGGCTTTGCCTGCCATTCTGCCTGTTCCACAAAGGGACATCTCAGAATAGAGGATATAGAGTCTCTTACATCCTACTCATTGACCAAAGGGCTGGAGCCTTGCCAAGGTCACACAGCTAAGAAGTGGCAGAACTGAGATGGGCGCTCCAGGCCTCCCAGCTTCTTCCATCTGTATTCAAGGCCATTTTATCCATTAAGTGTAATAGGAGAAGTGGCTAGGGCCTGTGAAATATTTAGGGCCTGGAAAAGAATGATTAGTTCCAAAATATAAAAAGCAAACCACAAAATGAAACTTAATAAAATGTTTAACTAAAGTTTACAAAACAGAACATTGTGCTGGCTTTCATGAATGGTGACATATATAATATGTAAAATATTTCCTTACATTTGAAAACAATGTCTAGATTATCTTTTATTACCTTTTGAGAATTCTTGAGTATTCCTTAAATGTCTGAGAAACACTGACCAAAGCTAAATTAAATTAGTTACTAGTGACCAAATAATTTCAAAAGCAAAATTATCAAAATTCTTTTGGTGTATTTACAGAAAGAAAAACAAATCCATATTTCCTATGAGATATATGTTATATATGATGGGAGAAGCTTCCAGAAAGAAGGAGGTAAAAACCCAATGGAGCCTCTAAATGGCCCTGTCTGTGCCTCCTTCCCAGGTCAGGGCTTTACAGCTGGAGACACAGCCCCCACTTAAGACTGTAGGTGAGGGACAGAGTGGGCTCAGCTTAGGGGCTGCCACCCGCTTCCTCACCGCTGGACAGTGGAGCAGACTGGGAAAAAGCCCACCTCAAAGGGAAATCCCTGCAGGGTTTTTCCTTCCTGAATACGGCAGCTTCTCCGCTGCGGTCAGGTTCAGCAGCTAACTGAGCTACAGCCCAGCAACACCGTCTCCCCAGCCATGCTGAGCATACGCACAGTGGCTCCCCATGCCCTGCTGAAGTGACTGATCCTGTTAGTGATAAGGCACAAGCAAGAAGCTTTATTTCATGTTCCAAGCAGGTAATGCTGATGGAAACAAGATAAAGGCCTCATGCTGGATTCTTAGCTGTGTCGGGACTCCTAGGAAACACCTGTCCCCAGTACCTGGTAATATATTATTTACTCTCTGGGGCAATGAGAGATGAGTAGTCCTACAGTCCCTATTTTGAGGGTCCACGGATGGCCCTAAAAAGCCTGGGCAGCCAACCCCTCCCCCAAGGCCCCTGTAGAGGAGATAAAGGAAGTAGGTATGGGTTTAGAACTGAAAATCTAGGTTCAAATCCTGGATTTAGTTACTAACTAGCTGATCCTTCACAGAAGTGATTTGCCATTCTGGGCCTCAGTTTCTTCATCTGTAAGATGTAAGAAGGGGAGGAGGTTATCATTTCAAAGTTTCTCTCCAGTTCTAACAGCTCAAGGGCTTCAGCTTCTCTCTGCGCCCATAAAGTTTCTGCCTTGAGCCCTTTTCATCTTAATAACCCTACAGGTCTTCTCTAAGCCCAAGGACTCCTCAGTCCCCAGAATATCTGTTGTTGGGGTTTCCTGGCCCCTTCTTCTTGTCCCACTGCTGGTCCCCATCACTCAGGCTAAGTGGGAACCTGGGACACCAACTGGAGTAGACAAAGTATTTGTTGGTGAACCTTAAAGAATCTTATTACAGTATAATTCCCTTTACCCATTCTGTCATTTGTACTGTTCTGGTCATACATTTTCCATTTTCACACATTATAAGCCTTATAATACAATGCTAGTCTCTTTCCTTGAAGCAGTCATTTGTCTCCCAAGGAAATCAAAAGAAGAAAAAAACTTTTTAAAAAATATTTACTCACATTTCACCATTGCTAGTGTTCTCTATTCTTATTTTATATCAGAGTGCCATTTTCCTTTATCTTGAAGAAATTTCTTTAGCATTTTGTGTAGTTTAGCATTTTGTATAGTACATGTCTGCTCAACTTTTATTTATCTGAAAATGTCTTGATATTGCCTTCATTTTGTATATGAAAAGAATATTTTTCACTGGATATTGAATTCTGAGTTGACTGGTTGTTTTTTTTTCTTTCAGCACATTAAAGATGCCATTCCATTGTCTTATGATCTCCATTGTTTTTGATGAGAAGTCAGTTATCATTTGTATCATTGTTCCTTGTATGTAAAGTATTTTTGTATCTGCTTTCAAGTGTTTTACTTTCCTTGATTTTCAGTATTTTGATGATGATGTAACTAAGTACTGTTTTCTTTGTATTTACTAAGTCATAAGGTTTGCTGAGTTTCTTGGATCTGTAAGTTTACATTTTCACCAAATTTGGGGAAATTTAGGACATTGTTTTCTCCATGTATTTTATCTGCCCAACTCTCTTTTTCCCTCTTCTCTTCTGTCTTAATTACATATATGACAGACCACTTAATAATGTCTCACAAGTTATTGAAACTGTGTTCAGTTTGATTTCAATTAGCCTTTTGTTTTCTATAGATTTATTTCTTTTTATCTATCTTCCATTTCATTCACCCTTTCTTCTGCCATCTTTAATTTGACAGTAAGCCCATTAATATATTTTTAATTTCAGAGATTTTACTTTCAATTCTGTAATTTTCATTTGGTTCTTATTTTTACCTCCTTTTCCCCCATTTGCTCATTATTATGATCAAATTCATGAATATTTTATTAGCTTCTTTATAAAGACTGTGTCAGCCAATTCTAACATCTGGATCATTTTGGAGTCTGTTTCTATCACTACTTTTTCTTTTGACTATTGATTACATTTTTCTGTTTCTTTGTGTCTAAAAATTTTTAATTATATGCCCATCATTGTGGATAATACATTGTAGAAACTCTGAATTTTGTATTTTTTTTTCTAAGATGAGTACTGCTCTTTGTTCTAATATGTTATTAAATCACTAGCTAATTACCTTGAACTCTGAGGGGTTTAGTTTTATATGTTACTATGGCAGGTCTTTTCCAGGCTTGCTATTAGTCCTACAGAAAATCCAGGAGTCCTGGAACACAACCTCCATTCTCAAACCATAGCCCTTCTTGGATTCCAAATGGAAAGCCCAATGGTCCACCAAGCCTTTCTCTGCTGGAAGAACCAAGATGCTTTGTTCACATGACTAGCAGTTGGTCTGACTATCAGTGAGGGCCCCTCAGTTTACCTCTATTCTCCTGTAGACTAGACCAGCTTCCTTGAATTGTGTTCTCAAGATGGTATTCCAAGAGGGTGAAAACAGAAGCTTCAAGACATCTTAAGGCCTAGGCTTGAAAGTCATATAAAATCTCTTATGATGGCTAATTTTACATGTTAACTTGACTGGACTATGGGATGTCCAGATATTTGGTCAAATATTCTGGGTGTGTTTGTAAGGGTATCTTTAGATGAGCTTAACATTTGAATTGATAGACTGAATAAAACAGATTGCCCTCTTCAATGTGGGTGGGCTTCATGTAATTAGTTGAAGGTCTCAATAGAAAAAAAGGCTGATCCGTCCACAAGTAAGAGGGAACACCTCCTGCCTGACTGCATTTGAGCTGGGACATTGCCTTTTTCCTGCCTTCAGACTTAAGCAGAAATGCAACTAACTCTTCCCAAGTCTCAAGTCAGCTGGCCTTTGGACTAGAACTATACTGTCAGCTCTGTCAGTTCTCAGGCCTTCAGATTCCTGGGTCTCCAGCTTGCCAGCTGCAAGTCTTGAAACTTGTCAGCCTCCATAATTCTGCAAGCCAATTTTATATATATATATATAAAATATGTGCATACACACATATGTATATATTGATACTTCTCAACTTACAATGGGGTTGTATCTCAATAAACCCATTGTCAAACATATCCTAAGTAAAAAATGCATATAATACCCCTATAAATCCACCATAAAGTCAAAAATTGTAAGTCAAACCATCATAAGTCCAGATGCTCCTTGACTTACAATAGGGTCATGGCCCATCATAAAGTCAAATCATCTCAAGTCAAGAACCATCTGTGCAGATAGGAGGGTGACAAAGTCACAATGTAAAGGGATATGCATACTAGGATGGAAGGATTCTATAGTTATTAAACAACCTATCACAGTACCTTTACTATCTTTCAAAATAAAAGCTTAGGCTGGGTGAAGTTGCTCATGCCTGTAATCCTAGCATTTTGAGAGGCTGAGGCAGAAGGATTGCTTGAGCCCAGTTCAAGACTAGCCTGGGCAACATAGTGAAATCTCGTCTTTACAAAAAATTAGCTGGGCATGGTGACACGCCCCTATAATTCCAGCTACTCAAGAGGTTGAGGTGGAGGGATCTCCTGAATCCAGGAGGCTGAGGCTGCAGTGAGCCGTGATCATGTCACTGTGTTCCAGCCTGGGCAACAGAGTGAGACCCTGACTCAAATTGGTAAATAAGTATAAATAAATAAATGAAAAAGGAGAGTTGAAAAAAATAAAAGCATAGAAAATAAAGCTAATCTAGACTCAAAACTTTAAAAATCAAAATAATTCCCTAACCATGGTATAAAGGAGATATAAAAGGGAAATCACTTCTAATAAAACAATATGTATTTCAATATGTAAAGGCTTGGGCATAATTGCACTGGAAGACTTAATGAAGTAATCAGCCCCTTATGTTTATATGCAGAACAACCCATGCAGTGTGACACAGGAGTGTTATACTGGTGACTCTGATATTATGAACATCATTAGCATCAGTAACAATTTCCAAAATGGTGAACAACTGTCTGCATTGTTCAGAACAAAACACGAGATAAAATTCCCTTGATTTATACCGCAGTTATATTCCTGCACTATTCAGTGTGGATTAAAAACTGAACCAAAAAGTTCTTATGTTCTAGATTCAAGTAAGTCTGAACAAGTTTTGTACCTACAAGGAAGTCTGGCTGGACAAGGGATAATTTGTTGAGAACATTGCAGGAAACTAGGCACCCCCTAGACACCTCCTTCCTTCTATAGTTCAAAGGAAACCACACTCCACAGTTGGTGGTGTCCCTTAGGGGCAGTACTGCCAGCTGAGAACCATCAGTTTGGGAACTGCTTTAACAGGGCTATGGACCAGAAATGCACACTGTGGAGAGACCCTCCCCCCGCATGCACCCTCAGAGGCAAAGCACTACCCAAAAGAACCACCAGTGAGGTTCCAGAGAGAAAAGGAAGTACAACAGAGGAGTGCCTGGGGGGAGAGTAATGAAAGAAGCAGAAATAGTTCCCAGCAGGTACATGATGGGAATGGCTCTATGTTTCTGACACACACC
Organism: Tarsius wallacei; assembly: GCA_963574415.1. Classification (NCBI taxonomy): domain Eukaryota; kingdom Metazoa; phylum Chordata; class Mammalia; order Primates; family Tarsiidae; genus Tarsius; species Tarsius wallacei. The sequence continues at coordinate 1,704 of CAUYQG010200793.1, read as the reverse complement.
AGAATCAGGAAAGACCCAGTAGAGATGGTCCCTTAGGAAGAGGGCAGGCCAGGCAGCCCACCCTCCCTGAGTGCTCTTGACCCCATCCTTGAGGGCATGAGGACAGAATGCTGGCAGTTGTCCACCCAATTCCAACATTTAGAGCTAACCCTGGGGAAATTGCTTCTGTTGAACTTTAAAGATGAACAAAATTCCGCGCTTTTGTGGAGAGATGATGGTCCAGGGAATACCTCAATATTTCGTTTTTAAAGCTGACATTCCCCCACCCCAAGTTTTTCTTGAGGAATGAGGGAAGGTCGCAGCTTGGTGTGATGACTGTGGATGACGTGACTGAGTCTCTGGAGGCAAAAGAAGCCAGCCGAGGGCCCGCCTATGTCTGCCTGTGGCATGTGCACTTAGAGTGTGATCTATGAGTTGTGGAATCATTTCTGTTAATTAAACGCCTCACTATAATTTTGAAGTAAGAGTGCTTGGCCTGTATTTCAGACAGTCCCTGGAGGACTGAGGAAGTGGAAGAATATGCCATCTGGCAAAGTACCATGGAACTTAATCACCTGGGGGAATTCATAGAAAATTGCCCTGATGGAGGAGGGATAGAGAGATGGACAAATCCACACTTGGACCCTTTACTCATTTTGCCAAAGATCAAGGTTGAGAGCAGTTTTCATTTTCCCCCACCAATGGCCTCCAACGGCATCTGGACCTTGAGAGGATGCCACACACTCCCTTCTCCAGCTGCAAAGCCCAGATGATGGCAGTCCTCACTCCTGTGTCCCCCCACTCACCCAGGAGTCAGGCTTTTCTGGCTTCCCCCAATATTGAACCCTCTTACTCCTTAGTTTGTGTTTATGCGGGGCTACAAAAGTGCACATTAACTCAGAGCCATGCATCTTTGGAAGGAAATCAATATGTAATTACGTGTTCTGTCTGTGCCTCATGGCCCAGAGCCGGGCTGATTGGGAATTAGAGAAAGTGGCTAAGGCTGGCCCAGCAGAAGCACCCTGGCTGGGTGGAAGGAGCTGGAGCTGGGAACCAACCACCAGGACACCTCTTGGCTCTCACAGCCTTTTCTACTTGAAAACTTCCACATCCTGGGGCAATATCAAACAGGCAGAGTCAGGGGTGTTGCTCCTTTACTTCTGCTTGTGGAGGATTCCCTGCTGCATCCACAGGAACTCAAACTCTGTGGCAGCCTCCTCATCAGTCTCCCTGTCTCCATTCTTGCCCTCTCTAACCCAGATGATCTTCCTAAGATGCAAATATGACCATGTCATTCGTCTGTATAAAGTCATTCTTGAAAGCAGCACAGGGTTAACAGCATCTTTTTTAACTTTTAACTTTTTAATTTTAAAGATGTGGGGTACAACCAGGGTTAGGTATACAAATGTTCTTTATGCAGTACCCTTGTTGATGAGGTGTGCCCCCCCCCTTCCCCAGGCAGACTCCCACTATTGCCAATTCCTCTTCCCAGACCCCTTCCCAGTAGTTTTCCGCTACTGCCGATCCTTTTCTTATAGTATTACGATAATTGTTCAAGGTCCGCTTATGAGTGAGAACATGTGATACTCAGTTCTTTGTTTCTGTGAAAGATCACTCAGTATTATAGACTCTAAGTCCATCCAGGTTGCTGTGAAGTTCATAACTTTGTTCTTCTTTATGGCTGCGTAATATTCCATTGTGTATATGTACCACATTTTTTTTATC
>CAUYQG010200791.1:0-10962 GCA_963574415.1 Tarsius wallacei | reverse complement strand
ACAGGCACACACTACCAAGCCTGGCTAATTTTTTTTTTCTGTTGTAGAGATGAGATCTCGCCAAGTTGCTCAAGCTGGTCTCGAACCCGTGGGCTCAGGCAATTCACTCGCCTCGGCTTCCCAAAGTGCTGGGATTACAGGCTGAGCCACCAAGCTCAGCCTCTTATTTCTTTTAAAAATTGTTTATTGAGATAAACAGAGGGAAGGGAGGGGGAAATAAAACAAGATTTTTTTTTAATGGGATCTTGGCCAGGTGGGGTGATTCACACCTATAATCCCAGCACTTTAGAGGCAGAGATGAGAGGATTGCCTGAGCCCAGGGGTTTGAGACCAGCCTGAGTAACATGGCAAGACCTTGTCTCTACAATAAATTAAAAAATCAGCCGGGTGTGGTGGCACATGCCTGTAGTTCCAGCTACTTGGAAGGCTGAGGCGGAAGGATCGCCAGAGCCCAGCAGGTCAAGGCTGCGGTGGCCAGGAACGTGCCACTGCATTCCAGTCTGGGTGACAGAGTGAGACTCCAACTCAAAAAAAAAAAAAAAAAGAGAGAGTATCCAGAAGAGGGACATGACCAGATGTGAGTTTAGAGGAGTTTCTTTAGCAGTAAACGATGGATGGATTAAAAGTAGGCAAGAAGGAAGGCAGGGAGACCAGTTGGGAGGCTCCTTCAGTGAGCCAGGCAAGAGGTAAGTGAGGTCTGCATATGGAGTGATAGCTGGGGTAGAGGGGAAGGACCAGAGTGATCCAAGGAGTGATCATTAAATTGACATGGCATGGTGACTTAACAGATAGGGGAAGGTGATGGGAGGGGCACTCAGATGACTGTCAGATGGCTGACTTGGTGACCTGGTGGTATCGTTCAAAGTGACTAGGAACTCCAGAGGAGGAGCAGGTTGTGGAAGACAAAGATGAGCCCTATTCTGAAAAGAGGGTGATTGAGGTGCATCCTGTAGAACCTAGAGGTGGACGTGTTTGACAGGCAATAGGATCAGGTGCCCAGGGAGGGAAGCTGAGTGGGAGCTTGAGATCTGGGAGCCATTAGCACAGAGGGAGTACTGGAGCACAGGAGGAAACAAGATCGCCTATGAAAAGAAACAGTGGAATGAGAGAAAGGGGCACAGGAGGGCCACCCCTTCAGCTCAAAGCCAGCAGAGGGGCTGGGGCAGCAGACAGATCCAGTGGTCCTGTCCAGTGGGCACATTCTCAGGTCAACACACACCTGACCTAAACTGGTCCATTTCAGATCTACCCTGCCATAGTCAACCTTATAAAATTAGGCTAATAGTGGGTCCAGCATATACATATATATTTTTTTCTACTTCTTCTTCCAAATTTTCTTTATTCATTGCTGCATTCATATCTCTCAGTCACAGAATCTCAAGGTTAAAAATTCCTTAAAGATCATCCAGCAAACCTTCTGACCACCAGCTTATACATCACCCCCAAAACATGATGTGTGCCTGCTCACCTCTACTTCTTTATTTTTAGGGTTTGTTTTTTTTTTTTCTTTTTTGAGTTGGAGTCTCACTCTGTCACCCAGACTGGAGTGCAGTGGCCGCTCCTGGCCACCGCAGCCTCGAACTGCTGGGCTCCGGCAATTCTTCTGCCTTAGCCTTCCAGGTAGCTAGAACTACAGGCGCATGCTACCACGCCCGGCTAATTTTTTGATTTTATTGTAGAGATGAGGGCTCGCTTGCCCAGGCGGGTCTCGAACCCGCGGGCTCAGGCAATCCACTCACCTCAGCCTCCCAAAGGCGCAGGATTACAGGCTGAGCCACCGAGCCCGGATAGGGGTCCTATTTTCTTGCTTCCTGCTCCTGGCGGAATCCCAGGGTGGAAGAACAAGAGTGGGGTGGAGTAGGCATGCTACAGAGAGGGAGAATTTAGTTCTTCTTGAAGCTCTTCCTGGTAATCTGATGGAGGTGAAGTGGATCAGACTGCCCCGGATTTGAATCCCTGCTTTACCACCCACTAATGTGGTCTTGGGCAGATGGCTTCTCATTTGGAAAAGAATCTTGGCTTTCGCTCATCTATCCCCTGGAGTTGGTTGTGAGGACAAGGCATGCCTGGCACACAGTAGGCGCTTTATACATGATGCTGTATGCCACGCTTGTTGGTGAGTGAGAGCTTGTGTGTGCACCGGGAAGAGGTGAAGAAGCAGAGTCTCCCAGCTGGGAGTTTGCCTTGAGCAAGCTCAAGGAAACCTCTGGTGCTGAGGCCTCTGAAAAACTCTGGATGTGTGCAGGGGATGGCTGGGGATTTTTTTTTTTTTTTGAGTCAAGGTCTCACTCTGTCACCTAGGCTGGAGTGCAGTGCATGATCATGGCTCACCGTAGTCTCAATCTCCTAGACTCAGGTGGTCCTTCTGTCTCAGCCTCCCAAGACTTTGGGTTCATGCCACACGCCTGGTTATTTTTTAAATTTTTTGTAAAGATGGGGTTTCACTATGTGGCCCATGCTGGTCTCAAACTCCTGGGCTCAAGCGGACTCTCTCACATCGGCCACACAGAGTACTGAGATAACAGGTGTGAGCCACTATGCCGGGACTGGAAATACTCACTGAATGTTCAACAACATTTTTACTGAGTCCTGATAGTTTCCTTGGCAGTGAGTTACGCACAATGGAGGACAGAAAAGAATTCATTTATTGATCCAGTACAGATTTTTTGTACACCTCCTATGGACTAGAGCTTGTGCTGAGGAGATGGCCACATTTCCTGCCCTCATGGTGCTTACATTCTGGTGCAGTGCCACAGACCAAAAGAAAGTCAATAAAAAAAAAAGATGGGTGTGGTGGTGCATGCCTGTAGTTCCGGCTACTTGGAAGGCTGAGGTGGAAGGATCACCTGAACCCAGCAGGTTGAGGCTGTGGTGGCCATGAGCATGCCACCGCACTCCAGCCTGGGTGACAGAGTGAGACTCTGACTCAAAAAAAAAAAAAAGTTAATGGACACCTAAAACCCCTACAAAATAATGACAGGTAACTCTAAGCAAAATGAAGAAAATTAACAAAAAGGGCTGAGCTGAGTGGCCATCCAGGAGAAGGACGTGTATGTTGAGCCCTATGAGAGGGTTGGGGACACGATGACAGGCAGAGGGGCAGAAGATGCATGAGACAGCAGGGCAGGAAAGGTCTTGGCTTGTTTGCGGAACTGAAACAAGAACAATCTGTTTAAAAAAACCCTGGTGGTCAGGTTCCTCGGCTCAGCTGTAGTCCCAGCACTTTGGGAGGCTGAGGCAAATGGACTGCCTGAGCCCTCGGGTTCGAGACCAGCCTGGGCAACTTGGCAAGACCTCGTCTCTACAATAAATTAAATAAAGATTAGCCAGGCATGGTAGTGCGCGTCTGTAGTTCCGGCTACTTGGGAGGCTGAGGCAGAAGGCTCACTGGAGCCCAGGAGGTCAGCGCTGGGGTGGCAGTGGGCGTGTGCCACTTCTCTCCAGCCTGGGCGAGAGAGTGAGACTTCAACTCAAACAAAAAAAAACAAAATGAAAAAAAACTCCTGGTGAGGCGAGGGCTGTAGGGAATGAGGGGAGAGTGGAGAGAGATGAAGCAGAGGGTTGGCCAGGGCGAGGCCATGCTGCGTGTGCTGTTGGCCGGTCAGGGGTTGAGTGGTGGCCGGGGGCACCAGAAAGAGGAAAGTGACACCACTTGAAGAATGCACCAAGGCTGTCTCGGTGGCTCTGAGAAGGACAGGCAAAGGTCAAGGTAGAAGCACAGGGCCCGTGGAGGCTGGGCAAGGGTCAGCCCAGAGGGGAGGGGGACCGACCTAGGGCCGTAGCAGCGAAAGTGGTGAGAAAAGGATGGGTCTGACCAAGCAGAACTGGGTGGTGGGTTGGACGCCAGGAGTGAGGAGAAGGGAGGAATCAAAGAGGACACCTGATCCTTGGGCTGGAGTGTTTTGGTGATGTGAGTGCCATTTCCTGAGTGGGAGAGTGGGAGGGAGGAGGCCGGGGAGGACCCCAGAGCTCTATATTGGTTATGTTACATTTGAGATGTCCATGGAGATGGAGGTAAACATCTGGGGGAAATGAATCAGGAGAGAAAGTTGGGGCTGGAGCTCAAATCTTTCTTTCTTTCTTTTTTTTTCTTTTGAGACGGGGTCTCACTCTGTCCCAGTTTGAAGTGCAGTGGTTCAAGGCTCACCGCTGCCTCAAAATCTTGGGCTCAAGCGATCCTTCCGTCTCAGCCTCGCAAGTAGCTGGGACTAGAGGTGAGTGCCACCATACCTAGTTAATTTTTTAATTTTTTTGTAGAGATGAGGTCTCTCTATGTTGCCCAGGTTGGTCTCAACCTCCTGGGCTCAAGCAATCCTCCCGCCTCGGCTGGGATTATAGGTGTGAACAACCACGGCCCGGCCAGGAGATAATTTTTTTTTTTTGAGTTGGAGTCTCACTCTTGCCCAGACTGGAGTGCAGTGGCACACTCCTGGCCACCGCAGCCTCGACATGATGGGCTCTTGTGATCCTTCCGCCTCAGCCTTCCAAGTAGCTGGAACTACAGGCACACGCTAAAAATTTTTATTTTTTTAGAAAGCAGGATTTATTGAGAGGACAGAAAAGCTCCCACAATGGGAGGGGACCTGAGGGGATTGAACAAGGAGATAAAAAAATTTTTTTTTTTTTTTAGTTGAAGTCTCACTCTGTTATCCAGGCTGGAGTGCAGTGGCACACTCATGGCCACCGCAGCCTCGACTTGCTGGGCTCAGGTGATCCTTCCACCTGATCCTTCCACCTCAGCCTTCCAAGTAGCTGGAACTACAGGCATGTGCCACCACACCCTGCTAGTTTTTTGATTTATTGTAGAGATGAGGTCTTGCCAAGTTGCCCAGGCAGGTCTCGAACTCTCAGGCTTAGGCAATTCACTCACCTCGGCCTCCCAAAGTGCTGGGATTACAGGCTGAGCCACTGAGCCCGGCCTAAGATAAAATCTTAAAGGAGTCTTTCAATCTCTGGTCCTGGATGAGAGCACCTGAGGAAGGTATGTACTGAGAAGAATAAGGGTCCAGACTGGGCTAGGGGGAAGCCCAGCAACAGCAATGGAGGAGTGAGCAGCCCGGGAGGTGGGAGGGGCTTGGCAGAGGGGCCATGGAGAGTTAGGAGAGGAGATGGTTTCAGGAGGTGCCTCCAATCCTGGCCGATGCTGCTGAGAAGGGGAGAAAGGTAAGGACAGAATAATGACTGTAGGTCTTGGCCACACGGGGGTGGTTTCAGCAGAGCATCTCTTGACTGAGTGCTGTGGCCACAAGTGCCACAGCAAGATGGAAAATCGCTCTAGCTGCCGTTGTTGGACAGACTTCCTAGGAGAGGCTCCCTGAAGGAAAAGGGGAGAGGGTGAGAGGTCAAGTTGTGTTTCTTTCTTTTCCTTAAACACTTTGCTACATGTACCTTCTCCTACTTCCTCAACACTCCAAATCCTGCTGTACCAACCATTCCAGTTGTGGCAGAAACTGCCAATAGTCAACCGGTATCCATTCTCATTCTTTCCTTAGTAATAGAATCGATTCTTTTGCTGTGCATGTTCCCACTCAGAATAAAGACAATGTTCTCTAACTTCCTCTGCAATTTGGCATGGCTATGAGCCAGGGTTTTGGTCCATGATACGTCAGTGGAAGTGTGGGGGATTCCAGGGAATTTTAGATGGAAGGATCATCTTTCGAGGTTCTTTTTGGTGGCTGACTGGAATGTAGGTATGATAACTGGAGCTTAAGCAGCCCTCTTGGAGCACAAGGTGGAAGCCTAGTCCTGAGGAAGACAGAGCAAAATAATAGAAAATGCCTGGAATTTTGATGACTTTGTGAATCCACATACCTAACTCTGAGTTTCCTTTATATAGGATTTCTGAATGTGTGAGAGAAATAAGCATATCTAAGTAACTGTTAGCTTGGATTTTCTGCCATTTGCAAAAACCTAATCCTGACTGAAATACTAGCAAAGCAGAGATTGCCTGGGAGCAGAGGGGACAGAAGGACGCAGCATCCTCCTTTCACTTGAGCTTTGTAAAATGTATGACCTTGACAGTAGGAGCAGGACCGAAACCTCCTAGTTCAGCTCCTCAGACACTGGCTCTCTGGAGGGCTGAGGAGGAGCTTGGAAACCTGCCCTGGAGGTTGATGACCAAAGGGTCTGCTCAGAGCGGGTCTGCCCTGAGAAGGGAACCCAATGTTATGGTTATCTGTGTGTCCCTCACTGTAACGTGGTGACTCCAAATCTGAGAGGACTTGAGTGTAGTGCTTACCTGTTCCAAAGATGTTACCCAGAAGTCCAGCAGGGAAAGACATTTTACTGGAGGCAGCGATGGCGGCAGGTCGGTGAAGAATCTACACCTCTAGATGGTGTGTACAATTACATCGATCAAGCGTGATGCCTACATTGCTTTCAGCTTTGCTTGGTTACCGGCATCCCATGACTCATTACTGGGCATATGCATACCCCTTGAGAGCCATGGCCAGAGGCTGCTCCTTGAGGGAGGGGGTGGGAAGAAGCCGGGTGTGGGGGGAAACAGTCTATGTCCGGATGATACACCACACTCACCCCCAGCCCAGTCTGCTCCTCGCCCTTCTCCGCACTGTGCCCTCTGGCTTTCTGTTGGGTTTGGCCAATGGGAGTGACCAGCTGGGGTGGAAGAGTGAGGGGACAGACTCTGCCCACATCTCTAGCGTGGCTGCATTTCTCCAAGATGGTAGCTCCTGCCTGGCAGCCCCATTCTAGGGCTCCAGTCTTCACTGGACTTTCCTCACCCCTCTGTGTGGTCATGGCACCAGTGTTGTTAAGTCTCTGGTGCTTCAACATCCACAGTTCTTTCTCTTAACTCTAGAAATATGCCTTTCTTTTTCTTTTCTTTTTTTTTGAGTCAGAGTCTCACTCTGTCGCCCAGGCTGGAGTGCAGTGGCATGCTCACGGCCACCACGGCCTTGACCTGCTGGGCTCCGGCGATCCTTCCATCTCAACCTTCCAAGTAGCCGGAACTACAGGCACGTGCTACCATGCCCAGCTAGTTTTTGATGTATTGTAGAGTCGAGGTCTCGCCAAGTTGCCTGGGCTGGTCTCAAACCCGTGGCTAATTTCTTGATTTATTGTAGAGACGAGGTCTTGCCAAGTTGCCCAGGCTGGTCTCGAACCCATGGGCTCAGGCAATCCTCTCGCCTCGGCCTCCCAAAGTGAGGGATTATAGGCGTGAGCCACCACACCTGGCAAAATATGCCTTTATGTCTTTTCATTTGAACCAACTAGGGGCGAATTTGGTTTTCTGTTAGAACCCTGCCTGATGCGTCACCTTCTGTCCAGGCCTCAAAGAAAGCCATGGGCAGAGGCAGGCCTTGGGCAAGAGAGACTGTCGGGGATGGGGGGCAGGGCAGAAACAGACAGGACAAAGTGGGGCAGAAAGGCGGGAATCATGCCAGCTTTCTGGGACTGTCATGAGAAGGTGTGACCTGAGACTGCGTCTGTGAAGAGGCCTGACCCGGGACCCGCCACATTCTGGCACTTGGGCAGGCTGCCCGGAGCTGTTTCTCCTTCACTGGTGCCGAGCAACCCCAGAGGGGGCATGCTGTAGTGGTATCACCTGAGGAGATGGCTGGCAAGCCAGCAGTGAACCAGGCCTGGGACACCCACAGGGCAGCCTACCCACAGAGAAATGATGAAAAGGCCCAGCAGGAGTGAGCAACGGATACCAGAGCATGTGAGAGCTACAGGAATGTCATCAGGGGAGGAGAGTGGGGCTGAGTTTTGTTTTAATGCTTTAAATTTTTACTCTGGAAATTGCAAGCATAGGCCAGGCATGTCTTTTCATTTGAACCAACTAGGGGCGAATTTGGTTTTCTGTAAAAAAATCAATTCGCCTATAATCCCAGCACTTGGGAAGGACAAGGTGGGAGGATCGCTTGAGTCCAGGAGTTCAAAACCAGCCTGGGCAACATAGAGTGACTCTGTCTCTACAAAAAAAATCTTAAAATTAGCCAAGTGTGGTGGCACGCACCTGTAGTCTCAGCTACTTGGTAGGATGAGGCAGGAGGATTGCCTGAGCCTAGGAGTTTGAGGCTGTAGTGAGCTATGATCACACCACACCACTGCACTATAGCTGGAGTGACAAAGACTTAAATTTTAAAAAAAAGAATTATCAAGCACATACTCTTATGTATCCCATCACCCAGCCTCAACAGAGAGCAATTCATGGCCAGTCTTGTTTCTTCTATATTCTATCTCTCTCCATATTATTTAGAAGCAAATCACAGACATTATAGCATTTCACCCATAAATATTTCACATGCATCTAAAAATGATAAGAACTTTAAAACATAACTCCGGGGCTGGGCATGGTGGCACACGTCTATAATCCCAGCACTTTAGGAGTTCCAGGTGAGAGGATTGCCTGAGCCTATGGGTTCAAGACCAGCCTGGGCAACCTGTTGAGATCTCATCTCTACAATTAAAAAAAAAAAAATTAGCCGGGCATGGTGGCACGTGCCTGTAGTTCCAGCTACTTGGAAGGCTGAGATGGAAGGATCGCCTGAGCCCAGTAGGTCGAGGCTGCGGTGGCAGTGAGCATGCCACTGCACTCCAGCCTGGGTGACAGAAAGAGACTTTGACTCAAAACAAAACAAAACAAAACAAAAACCAATAACTCCAATGCCATTATGGCATGAAAACATTTTAAAAGTGAAAGCCTTTCACTGCAGTGTCAACAAGCACACCTGGCACCCACATCTAGGTGTCCAATAAAAGAAAACATGGCCGCCTGGAGAAATGGCTGATTTCAGGACCAGGGCAGGAAAATATGCAAGGGGAGCTTGGAGTGTTGTACAGTGCCAGAAAGTATAAAAGTACTTAAAACAAAACAAAACAAAAGCCAACACAAAAATCTCATATTGACGGGGGTATGTCAGAAGGACATAGGAGCCAACTGAAATAGCTCCCAGTGGCCAAAACTGGAACATTGGAGCAAAAAAATAAATATACTAGTGTTGGGTTATTACCCAAAGTATAAAATAAATATCCCAGAGTCCATGCTGATATAAATAATTGAATAAATAAATAAATGGGGGAGAAGAGAGAAATCTCCCATGCAGAAGAAATCCAAATAATTTATGTAGATAGTACACCCCCCACAGGGGAGCACAACTCCTCACTGCTTAAGTGTGGAGTACGCATGGTAACTTCCTTCCTAAGAGTACGGTATGGACAGAGGTGGTGGGAAAGACTGACTTGGCAGTGAAGAAAGCTGATAAACACGACCTCAGCCAGTGATCAAGGTCAACATCAACGGCCACAAAGCACGTTGGTGTAGTATATGCCCTCTCTACGATAGGTTACAAATGGCACTTTACCCCTGTCATCTTCTTCCCCAAAACTTATAACCCTAGTCTAGCCATGGGGAGAACATCACATTTCTACAAAATATCTGACCAGTACTCCCTGAAACTGTCGAGGTCATAAAAGCAACGAAAGTGTAAGAAACTGTCACAAGCAAGAGAAGCCTAAGTAGACATGACGACTAAATGTAATGTGGTATCCTGGATGGAATCCTGGAACCAAAAAAGAACAGTAGTTGAAAGAAAAGGGCTTCCAAATTTATCAGGAGCTTTAGTTAATAATAACGTATCAATATTGGTCTAATTATAACAAATGTACCATCTTCATGTAAGATGTTAATGATAGGGGACCCTGGATGCCTGGGGGGTATATGGGAACTCTCTATACTGTGCTCTCAATTTTTTTGTAAGCCAAAAACTGTTTTTAAAAGGTCTATTATTTAAACATTAAGTCTTTAATATCAACAAATATCCAGTCAGTGTTCAAATTTTCTTTTCTGTTTCCTTCCTTCCTTCCCTCCCTCCTTCCTTCCCACCCCCTCTCCTCCCTTCCCCTCCCCTCTCCTCCTCTCTTCCTTTCTTTTTTTGAGACAGGGTCTTGCTCAGTTGCCCAGGCTGGAGTGCAGTGGTGTGATCACGGCTCATTAAAGCTTCAAGCCCCTGGGCTTAAGCGATCCTCCCACCTCAGCCTACCAAGTAGCTGGAACTTCAGGTGCACATCACAATGCCTGGCCAATATTTTAAATTTTTTGTAGAGACAAGGTCTTGCCATGTTGCCCAGGCTGCTCTCAAACGCCTGACCTCAAGCAATCCACCTGCCTCAGCCTCCAAAATTGCTAGAATTACAAGCATGAGCCCCCACTTTTGGTCCAAATCATCAGATTCTAATTAGGTCTCCATATTGCAATTGGTTATGACTAAGTTTTGAGGGAGGTGGTAGAAATACTAGAGGAGAAAACACATAAATTGCATGATACATATGTTGGGCAGGAGAAATTGGGGGTGGGGGAAATAAAGTTTCAGAATGAAGACATGGGGACCCCAAGTTCGCCCCAAGTCTTCAGTCAAAAGAGAGCTGACAGATTATAACATGGGCTCCTTGAATCAATAGTTTCAAGGTCTTCCAAGTTCCCTGCTTCTTGTCCATTGCATTGCCTTTAATCTGCCTCCAGGAGGATATAATTGTAGGGCTTAGAGAAAGGGACACAGGCTTCAGGCTCAGATCTGAGATCAATCCTTCGCTCTGCCACTTTGGCAAGTAACTGGACTTCTCTGAACTTCAGTCTCTTCATCTACAAAGTTTGATATAATTTCAACCTTTTAGGGCACTTGTGAAGATTAAATGAAATTATGCAATGAAAAGTACCTGGGATTGTCTTTCTCTCTCTTTTTTGTTTTTGAGTTGGAGTCTCAGTCGCCCAGACGGCTCCTGGCCACCGCAGCCTTGACCTGCTGGGTTCCGGAGATCCTTCCGCCTCAGCCTTCCAAGTAGCTGGAACTACAGGCGCGTGCTACCACGCCTGGCTAATTTTTTTGATTTATTGTAGAGATGAGGTCTTGCCAAGTTGCCCACGTGGGTCTCGAACCTGCGGGCTCAGGCAATTCACTCACCTCGGCATCCCAAAGCGTGGGATTACAGGCTGAGTCACCG
>CAUYQG010200786.1:0-79651 GCA_963574415.1 Tarsius wallacei | reverse complement strand
ACTCTTTCCCAAACCCACGCTCTTCCTTTGTGCAGCTGGGAATTTCAATTTTTTTAAACGCTGTTCAAATTTAAAAAACTTAAAACACCTTTTTTTTTTTTTTTTTTTTTGGGCTCTTAGATTGACAGTTGTTTTTTTTTTTTTTGGCTCTTAGATTGCTCCTAAGCTACCTCCTTCAATGCAAATTGAGAACTCAACTGAGTAATTGCTAGGAATAAATTCTACTTGGATCACTTAGTGCTGGGGTTAGCAAGGGACTGAGAGAGCCAGGATTAGAAAGGTAGGTCTGCATGTGTGTGTTGGGCATGGCTGCATGATTCAAAGAGAGTTCCCAAGCCAAAAGGAAATAGGCTTTCAACTGTCCAGTACTGGGATCTTCAACAGATGGTGTCTCTACTTGCTTGATTCTGGACTCTTCCTCACTGTATCTTTTGTCAGTGGGACTGGGGGTGACAGAAAAGGGGAGGCCAGGAGAGAAAGAGCAGCGACCTTTTTAGACTGGGGTCACCTTACCTCTGTGCCTGTTGGTAGTTTTATCAAACATCAGCATCGCATCCTCCACCTGCAGAACAAACACAAAATAGAAGCTGCTTTAGGAACTTTAACAAAGTACGCAAAATATTATATGCTGTGTGTGTGTCTTGGGGGGGCTCCATTGTAGAATTAACAGTTGCTCACTAAAGAATATTTGAAAATGCAAGCAAATAGGAAAAAAAAATGCTTGTCTTTCCACACAGTACAACTATAGTTAATATCTGGTGTATTTTCCTTTAGTGTCTACCTTAAGACAAAACAAAACAACAACAAAAACTATGCCTATTTTAATATAGTTTAAATCATAAAGTATACAGAATTTTTCCTTGTTTTTTATATGTAATGTTGAAATATTGCAAACAACGCCTACACCATGAACACTGTTTTAACTCATGTGTGATATTTCATGGAGCGAGAAGCCATCTCTTAATTATTCCCCTTCTGATGAATATTTAAATTGTTTTCAGTTATAAACAATGGAACTTTAACAACTTGATTGTTACAGGATGAACTATGTTCCCCAAAATATATATTGTTGTCCCCCAATACCTCAGAATGTGACTATATTTGGAGAGAGGGATTTTAAAGAGGTAATTAAATTAAAAGGAGGTCATCGGGATAGGCCCTAATCCAATATGACAGGTGTCCTTATAAGATGAGATTAGGACACAGACACACGCAGAGGAAAGACCATGTGCCTACACAGGGAGAAGACGGCCACCTAGAAGCCAAGAAGAAAGGCCTCAAGAAGAAACCAACTCTGCCACGCCTTGACCTTGAACTTCTAGCCTCCAGAATTGTGAGAAAATTAATTTCTGTTGCTTTAGCCCTCCAGTCTGCGGTACTTTGTTCTGGCCACACCAACAAACTAGTATTATTGATGCCAGGACATTTTCAAAAACATCAAAGAGAAGAAAATAGGAACATACCAAAGGCATCCTCTGCCTCTCTTCCTAATCCCTTCCAGACCCTTCCCACGCATCCTGCAACCCTTCTGGATAGTTTTAGCCATAAGATTTCAGAGGCCAGGAGCAGTGGTTCATGCTTGTAATCCCAGCACTCAGGGAAGTCAATGCAAGAGAATTGCTTGAGCCTAAGAGTTTGAGACTGGTCTGGGCAACATAGCAAGACGTCATCTCTACAAAAATTTTTTAAAAATTAGTTGGGTGTGGTGGCACGCATCTACGGTCCCACCTACTCAAGAGGCTAAGGTGGAAGAATCGCCTGAGTCCAAGAGGTCGACGCTAAAATGTACCTGACTGTGCCACTGCACTCCAGTTTGGGCAACAGAGTGAAACCCAACTCAAAAAAATGGAAAAGAGAGAGAGACAAAAAAAAGAAGACTTCACGATCCACACTCAATTGCCACATGGAGCTCAAGACACTCACAGTTAATGAACCAGACTGGGTATTGGAATACACTCCTTTTGAGAGTAATTATGATCCAGTCCTTTATTCCACAAGGTACCTATCTCATTCTCACCCATCAGCTACTCACCTGAGGTGAGCACCTGGTATGATCAGTGAGTAGCCTGTCTCTTCATTCATTTTGTACCCAAGGTTGGGGGTAAAAACACAACCTGACCCCTGTGGTTGTGGGGGAACAAACTGTTAGCCAGAGGGCCTGTCCTTGAAGCAATTTTCACGGTACACGTAGCTGGGAAGCACTGAGCACCGCAGATCACAAATGAGCTTGGGGGCCTGAGCTAATCCCTCAGAGAAAAGGCATCATGGCCTATTCATTCCTCACTCCCCCCAGACTACAATCTCCCATGGAAGGGAGGACACGGGGCAAAGCCATAAACCAAGGCTTAAATGGTGCTTCCACAAAAATCTTTTTCTAGATGCTATCAAAAAGAATAGGGGGAGGAGTAAAGTCAAAGTAAGAATGGAAGATGGGAGTAGGCAAGCCAGTCATATGCCTCGAAGGGACTGGCCTGGCTTAAAAATCCCTTCTCAAGTCAGGGCCCCCTTTTGTTGCTAAGCAACCAAGCCTGAACAAACAGGCTCCTGGGGCCTTTCCCTTCTGGTCCCCAGTTCTGAAGTCAGTTACTGGGAGGAAAATGGCCTAGCATGGGGACTCCTCCAGCAGACACTTGCCCTCTCTCTCCTGGGTACCAGGATGACGAGACTAAGTGATGCTAGTTTGGAGGTCACTTTTGAACAGGGGCTTCTTCACCAGACGCCCCCCCACCCCCACTCCCTGCCCCCATGCCCATCCCAGGCAGGATAAACCCCTGCCAGCAGGGCTTGGAGAGCCCCCCAGGCACCTGCTGAGGCCACAGACACAACAGCCGTTCCGCCTCTCATGCAGCACACAGGAGAAACCACCATGAGCTCAACTGGTGTGTTTGTACACAGAGCAGTTACACTCGAGCATATGGTATCTCAGACTCAGACCCTGGGACTCGGTAAGAATTCAAGTGCCTGGGGTGCGGGTGGGTACGGGGGTGAGGCCTGCCGGGTGTTGTGCAGGTAAATGGGACATCTGTTTCGCACCCATCTCCATATTTTCTAAGACGTTTGCCAAATCTTTATTTTGAACTGCAAATGCCTACCAGTAAGGAAAACAACCGCCCTCCTGTGCCGGCCATGTTTTGGTACCAAGACTCAGATTCCCTTAGGAAATAATGTTTTGAATTTTTTAAAAGATGTATTTCAAAATCCCCTTTCAACAGTGTGTAATTGGCTCCCCCTTTCCTTCCTAAGTTTAGATGTTTTTTAACACTGCCCTCTCAACATTTGCTCCACCCTGGTGAGCATGGGGGAGGATCCGTGTATGTTTTTAGGGCAACCATTGTCCTGAAGAATAGAGCTCTTTCCCCCTGCAGTCCAGCTGTACAATGGGGCTCGCAAAGACCTCCTGAATAGATAAAGTGTCAGGGCGAAAAAGAAAAATTCTATTAACACTTTACAAAATACAACATCTAAGAAGTAGCTAGAGAGGAAAGAGAAAGGAGGAAAAAAATCAATATGGATAAGTCCCAGTGCTTGGGGGGAGAAAACTTTTCAGCGATTGCAAAACACTTATTAATTCAGAGAAGCCATCAATGCGATGGAAATCTGGCAGAACAGCAAGAGCTGAAACTAGAAGAATTTGAATATACAAAGACTGAATAGAATGAAAAACACGGCCTCACATGCGAGACTGTTTCTCACGGTTCTATGTGAATCAAACAGAAGCGGCTTGTGTGAGTCTCCGTCAAGGGGAAATGAGAGGCATGGTTAAGGTGACTGGTATTCAACCCTGGAACCAGCAAACTGATAACTCTCTTTGTCTTTGTCCTGCTCACTCTCTCTCTCAGTCTCTCTCTCTCTCTCACTCACTCTCACTCACACAAACACACACACACACAACCCAGGTAGATCGGTTGGCTGTGCAGTCATCAACACTAACATACAGACCAGGCCTCATCCAAGGTGCTTAGGGGGACACAAAGACTTAAGGGGGCTGGAAATAGGACCTCGGGTAGAAAACACCATTAACCCTCGTTAAATACCTTCTCCAAAGAGACCACCCTCATCCTTATGATTAACTTTGGTGTTTATTTTGTGTGGACAACATGCTCACCTGCCTTACAGATTTCTTTGTACCAAAGGTGGGTGCCCCTAGCCCTAGTGGTCTTGGGGATCCACCGAGGGAAAAGGAAGGACAGGAGGCGTCTAAACCTCAGCATGGTCTGTCCCACATCCTGGCACAAGCCTGGTCTGTTTTGGGACAAGGAGCTTATTCCAGCCTTGAGATGTTCCTTGCAATAACTTGAGGCAGGTTTAAGATACAGCCTTGGCATCCTCGATGGTATATTGTTTTTGTATGAAAAAGAACAGGAAAGCAACCTCTAGGAGAGATGGTTGGTTGGGAATGGGATGTCCCTGTCTTTGTTCTGACACTAGAAGGTTCTGAACATATATTTCACTATTGAAGATTCAGCCTATGCTGTAACATCCTCAGAAGTGTGAGAGTCAGCTAAGGGGACCTCAAACTCTTGGGATCAAGCAATCCTCCTGGCTCAGTCTCCAGAGAGGCTGAGACTACAAGTACGCATCACAATACCCAGCAAATTTTTTTCATTTTTTGTAGAGACAGGGTCTCACTTTGTTGCCCAGGCTAGTCTCGAACTCCTGGCCTCAACCGATCCCCCCACTTTGGCCTCCCAAAATGCTGGGATTACAGGCATGAGCCACTGCGCCCAGCCTAGTGTTTGCATTTCTAACAAACTCCCAGGTGATGCTGTTGCAGCTGCTGGCCTGGGGGTCCCTTTTCCCATGCACGACTCTAATGGATGACAAACAAGAACAAAGACTAAAGATATGGCCAAAGGTTGCGTCTTCCTCTGTAACATACACTCTGTGGTCAATACACGAAACAACATTTCTTTTCTAGAGGCAAATGATCCACTTCAGTGTGGCAACTGTTCACCCTCTCTTTGTTCTCCTTCTTTCAGACATTTACATTCTAAGATCTTGAAAATGATGAAGTGAAACCTACGATGGAAAGAAATGATAAGAAAAGGGATTTCTTAGTGGTCACCAAGCTGCCCTGCACCTAATGCAAGGAAAACTCAGATTTTACTAGGATGATAAAAACTTTCCTGATAAACTCCTGCCGCTCTCTACATCATGCTGTCAACCAGATCTTTTTTTTTTGAGTCGGAGTCTCACTCTGTCACCCAGACTGGAGAGCAGTAGCCGCTCCCGGCCACTGCAGCCTCGACCTGCTGGGCTCCGGCGATCCTTCCGCCTCAGCCTTCCAAGTAGCCGGAACTACAGGCGGGCGCTGCCACACCCGGCTAATTTTTGATTTATTGTAGAGATGAGGTCTCACCAAGTTGACCAGGCGGGGCTCGAACCCTCGGGTTCAGGCAATCCCCTCACCTCGGCCTCCGAAAGCGCGGGATTACAGGCTGAGCCACCGAGCCCGGCCTCAGCCTGATCTTGACTAGAAAACCTAGCTCACAGCAGCTTCACTTACTTTTATGTAACATATTTATGTATTAGGCATTCACTATTTGCAAAGCATCAACCTAAGTATAAATAAGAAGAAAATCACATAGGTCTATGGTAAGCTGATTGCATTAACCACTCAACACCTTTTACCCTGTTTTCAGTTCTTTTCCCCAAAGAGGTAGAGTCTATCTCCCCATTCCTTGAATCTGAACTTGAATTGTCACAGCCAATCAAATGGGGTGGAGGGAATGGTATGCCCATCTGGGGCCTAGCCTTAAGAGGATGTGTGTTTCTGCTTGTTCTATCTTCACTGCCCTCATCACCATGAGGAGGGCGTGCCCAGGCTGGCCTGCTGAGTGGCATGCGTCCCCCCAAGGCCAAGTCCTCCTACCTGAGGCCAGTCTAGATCAGTGGACAAGTTAGTCACGCTCAAAGCGTGAGAATGAGGCCTGCCAAGATCAGCAGAACCACTCCCAGTATATTCCTGATACGTGAGGTACATCGTTATTGTCTGACACTGAAGCTGTGTGGTTTGTTACACAGCATTATTGTGGCAACAGGTAACTCATATATGGTCCCTATTTTTTTTTTAAAGCTTATACTCAGAAGGGACACAGACAGCCTCAAACAACACTGGAGGGTAAACAGAGGCAAGAAAAGGGGCAGAAGAAGGGAAAGTGGGCAGAGTATTAAACTCTCAGGTTCCACATTCCAAATGGAGCCTATTCCCAATGGAATGTTCCAAGTGGAACACAGGTGTTAGGGTGTGGAGGGCCCTCCTCTCAATGTCACCCCAGTAGCAAGGTTGGAGACAGAGTTCCTAGAAGCGCCAAGAGAAACTGGCAACATATTCCTCACTAAATGAGCACCACGAAAATCAGCCATAATTACCACTCAAGTCAGTGGGTGATGCCTCTCTAATCCTAATTCATTTAATGAATGAGTGAACCCTCTTTCTAATGAGTCAAAAGATTTATTGTGAGCCAGACATTCTTGCCGGGTGATTTTAGAAGTAGCCAGATGGTGCTGACCGTATCCAGAGGTGAGATCTGAGCCAGCCCAGCTCACGCGCTAGCTGAACAGGAAACCTTTAAAGTCACAATGCAAAGATATGCGGAGAAGGGACATCAAAAATTCTACCTGTCCAGGTGGCTGGCCAAAGGATGAGACCCCTGAGTATGTCCCCAGATGACTGCCTCTTCTGCCCAAGGTTTCGCAGTCTTGGCTCCCCAAGTACACAGAAGGTGAGTGAGTTATGTGTTCCCAGGAGACTGCTACAGAGAAGAGTAACTGGTAATAACTCAGCAGATGCTGGGAGGCAGCTGGGTGTGACGGGGAGTGCTGCACAAAATATGGGGGGTTCAGGATCTCAATGAGGACAAGTCACCTCCCTCCTCTGTCCTCAGGGAATTTTTTTTTAAGAAACAAAGTCTCAAAGAGGAAGGGTGGGAAAGGGTGGAGGGATGAAATATCACCTATCAGGGTACAATGTGTACAGGTAGGGGTGGTGGGTACACGTAAAGCCCAAATTTCTTTGCACTATACAATGCATCCATGGAACCAAAGACTGTTTGTACCCCCTAAAGCTACTGAAATAAAAAGAAAAAAGCCAAACAACAACAAAACAAAGTCTCATTCTATTGTCCAGGTTGGAGTGCAGTAGCACAATCATAACTTACTGCAGCCTCGAACTCCTGGACTCAAGCAATTCTCCCACTTCAGCCTCCCGAGTAGTTGGGACTACAGGTAAGAGCCACCACGCCTGGCTAATTTTTATTTTTATATTTTTTGGAGATGGGGGTCTCACTATGTTGTCCAGGCTGATCTCAAACTCCTGGCCTCAAGCGATCTTCCCACCTCAGCCTCCCAAAGTGCTGGGATTACAGGCATGAGCCACTGCGCCTGGCCTGTCCTCAGTTTCATCTGTGAAAGAAGAGAATTGTATGAGATGGCCCTAAGATCCATGCGTAAAGACTCTCTGCCCAGAATGTTAAAATGGCCTGAAAGGCTACTGGGACAACCTCCGGGAGCCTTAGATTCACCGCTGAAGGTCTTTGGCAAACTCTGTGCTGTGAGGCTGTTTCAGCGCTGTGCTGTGGCCAACGCACAGCCTGAGAAATTTCCTACTCCTTCTGGGATACAAATATACACACCCACACCACACATATCAAGAACAAAGCAGGAAATGGCACTTCAAATGATCCTTAAATTATCTGGTCAAATACAAGGCGGGAGAGGAAAGGGAAAAGAAGAAACCCAGCACTTCAAACTCCCCCAGAACAAATGCCCTTGAATTTCTCTTCCTGCTCCCACTCATATGCTTCAAGTGTTGGTTTAAATAAACACCCTCAAAGGCAATACCATGATACTATAGTGTGCCGGGCTTCACGGGCCTTCTTATGCTCTAGAGACTCAAGGCACTAAAGCCCCAAGAGTAAGACTCAAATGACATGGCAGGACTGCCCGGGACACAGGTGCCTGGGGTCTGGGCTAGAGACAGTGGCTGCCTGGGCCCAGGATGACGCAGAATATGGGAAGGCACTGCCTCTGCCTTCCCCCAGCCAGCCTAGGCAAGGACAAAACCAGCTCCTGCCCTAAAGCTCAGGACTACGATCTGGTTTATTGAAATAGGGCTTTTCAGTATGCTCTGGCCTTGCAGAAGGTGGGGCTGGTCTACCTGTAATCACTGCTCAAAAGGAAAGAATGGAGAAGAGGAAGCAAGCCAGAAAAACCCTTTAGTTCATCCTGAAATCTAGAGCAGTGATTTTCAGCCATGACTGTTCACCAGGATCACCTGAAGAGCTCTCAGAATGCCTGTGGCCGAGGACACGCCCCAGCCCAAAAGAGGATTTTTTTTTTTAAGAGTCGGAGTCTCACTCTGTAGCCCAGGCTGGAGTGCAGTGGCATGCTCACGGCCACCGTAGCCTCAACCTACAGGACTCAAGCGATCCTTCTGCCTCAGCCTTCCAAGTAGCTGGAACCACAGGCACGCGCCACCATGCCCGGCTAATTTTTTGATTTATCGTAGAGACGAGGCCTCATCAAGTTGCCCAGGCTGGTTTTGAACCCCTGGACTTGGCAATCCTCTCGCCTTGGCCTCCCAAAGTGCTGAGATTACAGGCTTGACCCACTGCGCCCGGCTGCAAAAGAAGATCCAGGGTGCAGCCAAGGCTGGGAACCACAGTTCTAACTGGCTATGTAGAGATGAGTTGAGCCTGCACATATGAGCACTGCATATGTGTGTGTGGATGGGCCCTAAATAAACGGGTATTTAATGGGCCTTTGACTGCCTAAGACTGTTTGTCTACCCTCTGCCAGAAGCCAGGATCAGGCAAGTCCCTGGCCACATACAGCTTTCGCACGCTCTCCTTACCCTTGTCTTGGTCTTAGTGCAAGAAAGCCAAGATTCTGTCCTGGAAGTACTCGGGACTTATACTAAACACAGACCTTGACGAAAACCTAATCAAACCATTGTTTTTTCCCACCACCACCAATACTCTCATGGACATTGTTATTGCTTTGTTCCTCATGACAACTCCATGAGACAGGGATTGTTATCAAGCCTTTGGGCCTCAGTTTTCCCACTGGTCGCCCTAGAGCTGGCAGGGGCTGGGCTTGGGACCCAGGTGCTGGTCTTATGAGTTCAAGTCTCAGCCTGCCAGCCACTGCCTTCCTGTCCACCTCAGTTATGTCCTCCCTTCGCCACAGGCCTGGGAGCTACTCAGCCTCTTTGACTGTGCATTTCCAGCTGGAAGATTCAGCCGCACTTGGAGCCTCCACCCCAGCATTACTGCCAGGATGGTTTCCCTTCAGTCCATATGTCAAAAAAGTGGAGTTTGCATCCACTTGCAAGCTTGTTTATTTTCATTTGTACCCATGCCTTAATTGACTAACAAAAGAAAGAGTTTGCATGGTCTCTCCTAACCTCTTTATTATTGTGGTAACATAAAGTTAATGATTTTAACTATTTTGGGGTATAGTTCAGTGGCATTAATCACATTTCCTGAACTCTTCACAGAAGGCTCCTGAGCCTTGTGATGGCCAGAATATTCTCTCCCTGTTCGCAGGACCCTTCTTTATCGGCCCTATTTTTTCCCTACTTACATTTTTTAAAAAATTCATGTGGGGTTATTTAATTTTCCCAAAAAATTAAAAAAAAAACACAAAACCAACAACACAGTGTTCATCAGATAGCAGTTATGAATTTCACAAACTGCCCATGGGAACTGAAGGCTATGGGATCTGCAGACAATTCCATCCAGGAGATTTAGACATTTTAACTTACCCAAAGGCAAAGCCTTCTGCTCAGAGATTCCGACTCCACAAGTCCGTATCAGAATCCAAGTTACAAAATGACTATCCCTCAAAATAATGACAGTGTAATAACTACCATTTACTAGCACGTAATAGGCAGTTTGCAAAGCTCCCTTAATTATTGTAATAGCTTGGAGGTAGATATTATCATAGCCATTTCATGCACCCATTCTACAGGAGGAAACTTTGGTTCACTGAGAGTAAGGGACTTACTTGCCTGGGATCACACGCATAGTAAACAGCAGAGTCACAAGTTAAAACCAGATGTGTCCCTATGTCTTCTCCTGTTCTCCCTGACTTGTGTTCTGTGTTTTGAATCCCTAAGAGCTTGGTACAGTTCCACTGTCTGCTGGACAAGCCAACAAACACTGCCTGATAAACCATACCAAAAAGTGAAGGAAGTGATTAGGAACCTCAAGGACAGGGATGCAGGCTCAAAAGAGGAGGGAATGATTGCAGAAGTAAAGGAAAAAGGAGGATGCTGGGGTCTCCTTTTAGATGGGCAAATTCTAAAAGTGAGAGTTCACTGGTCTCCTCTAGAGTCATGGAGCAAGCTGGGGGCAGAGCTGGAATTGTCAGAAAGTTCAGAACACAGTCCAGGGTTCAGCCCCCATGAATCCACACTGTGCAGTGTGTGCTAGGGATGCTGAGTGTGTCTTGCATCCTAGAGTTTTAGGAAGGCTTATGTGGTGGCCAGCGGGCGCCTATCACGCAGTAAATGCTCAGTGTAACAGACACTGGCCCAATTCGCTGCCCCACGCTGTCATTCCATGAGCTGAGCCATGGGGAGCAAGGAGGCCATGCACACGCATACACAGCCACACACACTCCACGTGGTTAAGCTGGGAGCCATGTGCTGTGCATTTTCCCACTGTAAACAGGTCACACCAAGAGGCAGCCACCAACAGAACCCTCATGCCCTTGGGGGAGCAGTTTCAGAAGGCCTATCAAAACACTAAGCCAAGGAAGCCAGAGTCTGTCAATGGGAGGCATGACTAGGGCAGAGGTTCCATTCTAGCTGAGCAGGCAAAGCCCTGGGCCTGAGAGCACCACCCTGGAGTGGAGGGTAGGAGGCTCTCTCTGGGGACATCTGAGGTGGCACACAGAGAGGAAGAGGTGAGGGAAGGGGAGAGGGACACCTAGAGAGGGAGAGAGGCCGGCACAAGCTGTCTGAGGAACAGCAGTTGAATCCGGCAGGCTTGACAGCTGTCACACGGAAATGGCATCTGGTCTAACGGCCTCTTGTGCAAGGCTCCTTCGAGTGGTGGCTGCTGTGCCCTGGAAATCCAGGGCCTGTGTTAAGCACTCGTACGTGTGTGCGTGCGTGTAAGTGTGCTTGGGGGAGGGGAGTGGCAGGCGGGCTGTCTAGCACTTCCTTCTTCACCCCTGCAGCCTCTCCCCATCAGGCCTCACCTACCGTGAAAAAGGCCCAAACCTGCCAGCTCCAGAGGAGAGAGGCAAATCATTAGGGGGGCACTGATGTGCCGTAACACTCTCTTGCATTCCCATTAAACAAATACTAAACTGCTAATTGCCAAAATGGATCTCCACGACTCTGACCGAACAGGGGAAGGGTTTATAATTACCAAGTGTGAAAATGCACCCAGCCTGTAAATAACCACCTCATCTGTCCTAATACGGGCTGATATTGATGGGCATGAAATAAACATCAAGACAAATGGAAAAATCATCCACATCTCCTGTGGCCAATGCAATCTCGGATGGTGACAAGCGTAGCTGCAGCCATTTGCTCGGGGAGGGGAAAGGAGAAAGGAGTTTTGAAGGCTTGGAAAATCTAGGTTCCAATCCCAATGTCAATCCCTTGGGTCGCCTGCATCTTCTTTCTGCCTGGAAAACAGGGAAGGTAAATAGCATGGCTTGATGATGAGACACAGGGCTTGTCTGCATCTCGGAAAGGTCAGGGCCCACAGGGCAGGGAAATTCTGAGCTTGTAGCTTCCTGGACAAGGCTCTGGACGCCCTTCATCCTGCCCCCTTCAACAGACAGGCTGGTGAGAAGGAAGAAGGAGGGAGAGCGAGAGCTCTGCCACGGTGACACATTTATTCATTAAGCCAATATTTATTAAGGCTTTTTTGTCTGCTCAATACAAAGAGTCGGTTGCAGAGCACAGATGAACAAGATTTGGGTTTAGAATGACCCCTGAGGTTTCTGCACCCCTATGCCACGGCACCTCCCTGTTCCCTACCACCTCATTCTGCCACTCGGATGGGATGGGAGGTGGACTCTGGTCTCTCAGATTCCAGAGCCCTGTCACTTTCCTTGGCCACACTAGGAAGGAGAGAGTGATGTGCCCGAGGTCACGGAGCAGCTGCCCCAGATCCTTTGAAGGCACCAACCTGTGATTCTGAGGAACTCAGCCAGGTCTTGGGGAGAATGTCAGTAACTGGGGAGAAAGGAAGTTCCATTGGTCTCAGAATCACAGACTCTGGAGTTAGAAGTAACCCGAAGGTCACCTCTCCACTCCCCGCTCAGTGCAGAAATCCCTTCTCCAAGGCTCCTTTGAACCCCTCCTGGAGCTTCAAAGACTTGGAGCATCTCTGTCCCACCCCTTCGGACAAGCTGCTCAGGCCTGAAGTCAGCAGCAGCAGCACTTAGATACCCGAAATAGCAGCTTCCTCTGATCCACAGTGATGCCGGTGCGAGGCTGACTTCTGTGAACTATGGAGCATCAGGCACCCGGGTCGGTGCACCAAGCACCATCTACCCCCAGACTTTTTTCACTGACCTTTAAAAGAAGAAGTTGCTGCTCCTTCCCCTCTGGGCCACCTGACAGCCAATCTCTTCAACCTAAAGTCACCCCCAAAGTCCTGGGTCAAAGACCTGGTCAAAAATTAGCAAAATGAAGGAAGGTCTGAACTCTAAACTGTTTTTATAGGAAATCTAATCTGGTACTTTTAAATTCCCAAACTGTCTTCAAATAATGGCTAACAAGATGCTGCTGAGAAAAGAGTTCAAGTGCAGCAACAGGCTGAAGGATGCAGTCACTTGGCAAGGCTACTGCTTGTTCAGAGAGGATCATAAACTCTTTGAGGCAGAAAAGACCAAAAAGATAGGAGTCCGGCCTGCTCATTTTCCAGAGGAGCAAACTAGCTCTAAGCAATTCAGTAGCTACAGGCAACAACACAGTGGTAGAATGAAAGGAACTTGGAATGTGTCATAGATCCTGGGTTCAAATTCTGGTCCGTCATTTCTACCTACACATGATCTGGGGCATGTTTTTCCAAGGCAGCTCAATTTCCTTGTGTGTAAAAGGAATGATGATCACTGTTAACCTTCCCCGCAGCCTTGGGAAGTAGAAATCATTGACATGATACACAGGAAAGCATTTGACCAGTGGCAAATGACTGCCCTCTTCTATTACCAGAATGCATCCCAGCCCTGGCACACACATGCTCAACAAATATGTTAGAGGAGGGTTGGGTAATGAGACAACAGACTTTGTATCGATTACCACAAATTCCAATTTAGTGAAATCAGCACAGATGAATGAGGTTTAACCTCATAAGTGTACCTGGCTTTATGAACTGTGCTGCAATGAGTTGTATGCAAATATACCATATTTTAGAAACATAAGGGTAATGGGAAAACAAACTGTGGCATGTCCCTGTGATGGAATACTCCTCACAAGATGAAGAAACAAGCTACCGGTATGTAACTCAGATGGATTTAGAGAGAACTGTACCAAGTGAGAAGAGTCCATCTCAAAGGTATATTATACCGTACGATTCCATTTCTATAACATTTCCAAAATGACAAAATTATTGTGATGGTGAACAGATCAGTGATTGCCAGGGGTTGAGGGGTGGGGCAAGTATATGACTATTAAGGGAAAGTACAAGGTAGTTTCTTTATGGTATTGGAATAGTTCTATATCCTGATCGTGGTGGTGGTCACTCAAATCTATACATGATAAACTTTAAAAGAACTGAGTGTACACACACACACACACACACACATACACACAGTGCATGTGAAAAATGACGATGTCCCCACTTTGGTTTCCTGGTTTTCACAAAGTATTATGGTTAGGGGAGATGTTATCATTGTGGGAAGCTGAGCAAAGGGTTCACAAGAGCTCTTTGTCCTGTTTTTACAATTTCTTGTGAGTCGTAAACTATTTTAAAATAAAAATGGATAATAATAATAAAAAGAAACCACAAGGGGGCTCATTCTTTCCAGAAACCCCACGGCAGATCAGTGTATAATGCGAACAATTTTGTCCTGATTTCTCTTGATTTGGATAAAGTAGGCATACATAAGGAATGTATATGGAAGAATGATCCATCCCTTACCTGTTTCTTGCATTTGGCACTGGCATACATGACTCTGAGGTCTTCTTTTGTCACATGAGTATCTATGTTGGTGGCTCCTACTAACCCATCTCTCCCCGTTCCCTAGTCCTTAGAAAATTTCATATACAGCTCTGCATACCCTACCTAGTACCTACTAGAGTGATTAACACAGAAAGAAGTGTCCAATAAGTGCTCACTGGTTAAGTTTCACAAAGATTTTGCAGGATAAAGAAAAAAAATTCAGATAGAAAAGAGCACCAAATCCAGTGGTTTCCAATTTTTCTATTTTAAGCCATGGAGCCTTTCATTTAATTTTTGAAGCACAGCTTTTAAATGCTTTGAGCCACTTCATATACCAAACAAATTGCACTTACTAACACTTTTGAGGTGTGTAAGCTTATTTCTCAGTACACATCATAATTGTAACTAGGGCTTTTGGTTGCATGAAGTGACCGGGGCAGGGTACATTGGGGTACTCTGTCTATAGCAAGCACACCTGCCATTTTAGTTGGCCCTCGCGTGGCTTGGGGTGGGGTACCCAAGGTGCCTGAGAGATAGTTTTGAAGTAATGAAGTCAAGTTGAGAACCCTGCATTCCTTCTGTCAACCCCTAGGCTGGAAATCTCTGGTCTACTCCTTACGCCCAAATCATAAGTCAGATCTTTGCAAATAAGTATTGACAGACTAACCAACCTTCTTACTTAATTCCAACCCACACAACACCCTAAAGGGAGGCGAGGGGGCGGGGGGGAACGGGAAAGGGAAAAAACCCACTCTACCCTTTTTTAAAAAGTATCAATTCAAGCTCCTTCAAGACCCAACAAGCATGTTTTTCTTTCATTTATTTCTACATCAACACTCTGAAGGATAAAGATCTTTCTCATTTCAAGAGCTGTCAATTTGCTTTAGTGCCATGTTTTTCATCTGTTTGAGGTAAAGAGGAATTACAAAGCAAGCAAATGAAATAATGCAGTGCAATCTAACATATTTTGGCAATTCAAATTGGGACCAGGGAAAAAGGAAATTAAACAAGGATGACAGGCCACCCAGCACACCTGTGCTGTACCCCACAGGCCCAACCTGGCCTTCTCTCGCTTGCTAACTTTATAACTCAATGAAACCTTTGGTTCTTTGCGAAAACTGTACTATTTGCTGCACCCTAATCCTTCAAATCATTTATATACGTTGCACAACTACTCATGCAATATTTTGCTTTCTGAAGCAGAAAAACCTCTTAGCTGCTGGAAAACTGTCAGGTGCTGTTACTTTAAATACCCCTGTGAAACAGCACAGAGCCTGGGCCTCTAGGTTTTACTACCCACCCCTAGATACGTTAACCAAGAAAAACGCCTGTCGCAGATCAGACTGCGTGAGAAAGCCTCACCCCATCAAGGATCCAATCACAATGGAACTAAAAATAAATAAAAGGAAACCTTAAGTCGCCTTTCTCTCACCGTCCTCCTCTGCCAGTAATGATGTCCCATGAAGATTTTTGCCTAATTCATTAACATTTCTTTTTGTTTTTGATTAAGTTGTTCCTTGACTGCTCAGATCTGTAATTTTTCCTTCTTTAGCTCCGGGGCTAAGGATTTTCTAAGAGAATAATCGGAACTTCCAGGGCCAAGAGGCCTCAGCAGACCTCAGGCACTGGGTAGTACCCAGGAAAAGGCCCTTGACCATCATAGGTGAACCAAAGGGGGTTGGCCAGAGGGTGTGAAAGTCCAGAGGGTCAGGCTCCTTCAGGCTACTGGAGTAAAGGAGCCGCTGAGCCCCCCAACCACTACCAAGTGAAAGTCAAATGGCATATGTGATCCTGGGCCTGTCTTCTGCAGAATCCTCTATGTTTGTGGGCACTGTCAGATTCTAGACTTATAAAGGCATCATGTGGAATTGGAGGACATCACCCTAAGTGAACTAGCGCAAGAGCAGAAAACCAAACACTGCATGTTCTCGCTTATAAGTGGGAGCTAAACTAAGGATCTGCAAAAGCATAGAGAATGGTACAATGGACACTGGTGACCCAGAAGGGGGAGGGAGAAGGGGTGGAAAGACCAAAAGAATCACGTATCAGGTACAATGTGCACAGGTGGAGGTGGTGGGTACACTTACTTAAAGCTCAGAATTTTTTGCCACTGTACAAGGCATCCATATAGCCAACACCTATTTGTACCCCCTGAAGCTACTGAAATACACACAGAGAGAAAACAAAAGGCATCACGGTTCTTAAGCCACTGATGAATGTGTCCACAATCAGTGCTTGCTAGGGCGCCTGGGCCTCAGTCCCAGCTCAGCAATACCAGTGGGAGAGGCCAGAAGCTCTGGGCCCAGAGTCTAGCTCCACTACCTACTAGCTGTGTGACCTTGAGTAGGTTACTCAGCCTTTCTGTGCTTCTGTTACTTCACCTCAAGTGGGTACCTACTTCACAGTGCTGTCATGAGCACTAATCCATGTGTAGTATTCTGGCACACATGAAGAGCTACATAGCTGTCATCCATTATTATTACAGCCTCAGTGAGCTGGTGAGAAGAAAGAGGTAGTATTCATTATGCCTGAGGCCCTCCCTATTGCTACTGTTAGGACGTTGGTACTAAGTGAGATTAAAACTGGTGGGGAGGCAGGCTTTACCTGAGCAAGCAGCACCAAGGAGAAGACTGGCTGGCCACTTTCTCAAACATCATCCAGCCCACCCTGCCCACACGTGTGGTGGCCATGTTCTGCCATGGGCTTCAGAAGCATGGAAAACTGGCCCACAGAGAGAGAGAGTGACAAGCTTGTGCTAGCACAACGTAGTTTCTGGGACTTGCAACGAAGTCTGAGCCAATACTCTTCTGTGTCTAAGTTCTGTCCAACGAGGAAATTAACTCACTGAGGCCACTTTCTATTCCGGTAAGGACCCTCCTGTTCTATCCTGCACAGAAAACAGATTCTGCCCTTACTGGAAGAGGCTGTTTTGGCCCGATGTCAACAGGTGGCAGCAGTCTCAGAGCTCCTACCCTAGGCCAGTCACTGCCCTGACAACTGGGTTGAGTGACTTCCTTTTGTTCAACAAATGGGCAGCCCTTAACTTAAAAGGAAATAAGTTTGTCAGAGGCAATGGCTCCGTCTTTAGAATTCATTCATTCATTTTTAAAGATAATTCAATCAACACACATTCACTAAACGTCTACCACATTAGGTGTAAGACCTTCTTAAGTGAGAAAGTCTTGATTCCTGTCCTTGAAGTTCAGGGGACACAGATACCAATAGTGCATGACACGTGACAAGTGCTCTAAGCTGTGCAGGCCCCTGCAAGGCACATACAGGAACTCTGTGAAGGCCCTAGTCTTGAATCATTTTTTCTTGCACTCAGTGGCTCTGAAAACTCAGGGTGAGAATGACACCATCTCAGCCGGGAAAGACAATTCCTCATGGAAATGGCAGGAGGGCATTCTAGGCAATGGGGCACCAGGGGCCTGGCTGCTGGGGCAGCAGGTCTGTGTGTCTGGAGTGGAACGTAAGCCACAAGAACAGGGCCAGAACATCAGAGAAAGCCTAGGCCATCACTTGTGAGGGGGACGAGAGAGGCAGAGGCAGGATGAGAGCCAGCCCCGGGAATTTTTTTTTTTTTTTTTTGAGTTGGAGTCTCACTCTGTCGCCCAGACTGGAGTGCAGTGGCCGCTCCTGGCCACCACAGCCTCGACCTGCTGGGCTCCGGCGATCCTTCCGCCTCAGCCTTCCGAGTAGCTGGAACTACAGGCGCGCGCTACCATCTCCGGCTAGTTTTTGATTTATTGTAGAGATGAGGTCTCGCCAAGTTGCCCAGGTGGGTCTCGAACCCGCGGGCTCAGGCAAGCCACTCACCTCAGCCTCCCAAAGCACGGGATTACAGGCTGAGCCACCAAGCCCGGCAGGCCCCGGGAATTTAAATGTCTGCTCCTAAGCTCAGTCCACGTGCTGAGCGCTAAAGCCAGAGAAACACAAAATGTGCCACGAACCTGTTTCGAAAAGGTGTTTCCGGATCAATGTGCCTGCCCCAGCCACCTCCAGCAGCCTTCAGAGTGTGGACAGCCTTTACGACGGAGGAGAGGGGCAGGGCAGTACAGCATTATTTAGGACCTCACGCGTGGAGCCAAGGGCTTATTAGCATCTTGCTATAAAATATCAGGGCAGGAAGAAACAAGAGAGAGCCATTCCCAACGTCCCACCCCCTCTGGCCCCCTCCCCACTCGGGGCCATCCACACCAGCCCCCAGAGAGGCCTGCTGAAAACCCAGCCACCCAAGAGGCTGCAAGTCTCATAAGACAGAGACCAAGGAAAGGGAAGAGAGGGAAGCCTCGTGGGACAAAGCAGTGGTGTGACAAGCAGTCCAATTAAGAACAACTTGACAATCAACAAGTCAAAAATGCACCCTTTCTGCCTCCCGTGTCCCAAGTGAAGAGGCAAGTCGAAACAGACGTTTCAGCCACACAACAAAAACAGTGGCTGACTGTGGCATGAGGAGGTGCTGTCACAAGAGGAAGCAAGAAATCGCCATTTGGCCCAAAATCTTGAGGCATGAAAGAGATCTTGAAGGACAGGGAAGTTCTGAAGAAGCAGGGAAAACCTCGTGAGGGTGTCACACAGTGGGGACAACAGGGTTCACGTGGGGCCATTTCACGTGCTTGGCAATGCCTTGGCCCTGGAGCGAAAGCAGCAGCAAGGGCAAGAGGGCCGGCAAGGCGAACTCGATATCCTTCCATCTGTGCGCCCGATAACGCTCCTTCCAAACCCTCTCTGTCACTCCTCCTTTCCACTTGAGAGAAAAATATTGAAGAGAAACACTCTCTAGACGGCTGAAACTCCCCCCTCGCCAGTCCGATTTAGTTATTTATCAGAACGCTTCAGCGAGGTTATTTTCAGACTTCCACATGAAATAGTAATACTTAGTACTTCCAATTCGTCTCCCAAGCAGTTTTCAAATGTCAGCTCATTAATCCTCAACAACACCCTAGAGAAGCGGTGCTTTGCCCCATCTCTCAGACGGGGAAGATGGAGGCAGGGCTTGCCCTAGGATCCCTGGGGATTTGTGCAATGACTAGATGTCACACTGACTCAGGTTTACACGCACCTGGATGCCAGGAACCGTTTTCCATTGAGGATGACTCCATACATAAGACTTTAGGACTAGGTTCTAATGCATGGGTCCTGGGGACAGCCCTGTGGCCGCCAACCATGGCTGCAGCTGCATTCAGAGTCAGCATTCCATCCAGATGCAGGCCTCCATCCACAGGTCCTGGGTTCTGTCCCTCCTACCACCCCCACCCCACCAGGCCTGCTGGGCTCATTAGCATATCTGTGCCCTGGCGAGCTGCACTCTGTTTCTCCTGTCATGCCCATCCCATACATCTGATGGCATTTACAACTAAAACATCAACTTTCTGGGACACACTACAGGCTCCAGAGAAGGCCTTCCAAAGAAGGCTATGTCCCAGGTGTGGTTTTTCTTCTCTTCCTAAAAGAAATACCTCCAGACTTCTTCACAGCCAGCCTCAAAACTCTCAAGCTCTATCGAGAGCCCTGAACTTTAGCCCTCCAATAGATTGTATATTTATCACTTTAAAATGAGGTTTAAAGTGCCTGTCATTTGAGTCTACACTATATTAGTCATTCATGTAGAAAATGGGTTGATTTTCCTGTGGGCAGGACAAGGAAGACAGGACTGCCAGTGTAGATACCTCATATCTGCATGACGGGGGCCAGAAGCCTGGGAAGCCCATGCTAGGCAAGGGTAGCAGATGAAGGTGTGTGGCCTGAAGGGGTGGGTGGACTCGGATCAGTGCAGAATGGTCTGCCCAGAGTTGCCAGCCAGTCACAGCCCACAGGGAGGGAATGGGTAACGAAGCACGCAGGGTGGCTTTCCTCTGTTCTGGCTCTGATGCTACCAAACACAGCCACTGCTGACCTGCAGTAGGAGTTTCAAAAGGGCAATTTCTGCTGCTGCTATGCCCCGTGCTAGGTCTTCACTAACTCATCAATGACCCTGGCCTGGTCCCATGTCTAGTGCACAGCAAGAATTAAATAAAATACAACCTCTGTCCTGTTGCTTGATAAACGAACTCACCAGGATACACGCCATACGGTCACCAACCCCTTCAAAGAAGTCAATGTGGAAGGCCCTGTCTTTATTCACTAGACTTGACATTTTTGGAGGGTTTTTTTGGGGGGGGAGGGATTCCCTTCTAGTCAGTTCCCAAGTCATGCAAGACAACTAGTCTTATTATTTTATAGTCCTGCTGCATCTTGGTCCAAAAACAGCATCATCAATCTTGGCCACAAGTCATTTGGAGCTAAGGCTGATGACGGTTTCCAAAAATCACATCCACTTTCAAAGGCCAAAGATTTATCACCAGTGAGGATATTCAGAAGAAAATGCCAGAGTCTGAATATGAGTTCACAGTGAAAGCTTTGAAAATGCTCAGAGCAAAGGCAGGATCTTTGGAATAAGTACACAGACTCCCACTTTAAAGAGGACACACTGCATTTGTAGAAAAAAACCCTGATCTTAATGCTTCTAGTCATTGTGGGGGGCAGGGGAGGGAGGGACACACACACACACACACACACATACACACACGAGACAAAAACCAACAGAGAGAGATTGACACATACACACATTCATATACACACAGAAACAATGATAGAGCAATTGAGAAAGACCAATTCATCATTTTAAAAAAATATTGGAGGTAAAATAAAAGGGAGGGAAATAAGAAAGGATTTTTCATAGCCCAATACCAAATACATAAAGGATTCAACACTAAGAAAACAAAACATTCAACATTTCAATGTACAACAAAATTAGTATCTTTAAGATGTGTTTACCAAGCAGCAGGGCGGTTTGTGTGTCTGGGCTAGACCTGCCCTAGCCTGAAAATTGCCCTATACCCCCCGACCCCAACACACATGCCACTTGTGTGCATTTCCCAGCTGACAGCAATCTGCCTCCAGGAGATTTAAGTCCTTCCCTTCCCAAGACACCTGGTCTATCCCTCATTGTCCCCACAACCTGTACATGGAAGAGGACACAGGAAGGTTTCCCTCTCAACAGGCACAAAAAGTAAGCTCCAGTTTTGCTAAACTCCAATTAAACAGGCTCAACACATGGAGAGGTTCAAACAGTTCTAGAAAACAAGGCAGAGCTCCTCAGATCCCACCACTTCCTCCTCCGGGCAGCCTTCTTCCCACTCCTCCAAAGGCCAGGGAAGACCTCCCAAGGCAAAATGGCTGCTCTCAGGGACAGTGAAATGACTGCTCACACTCCCAGGGAACGTGGCATCAGAAGCACAAGAGCGGACCCACAGCCAAAGAAAGAAGCGGTGTTTATCCACTCGTGAGACATCTGGAAAATGAGAGAGGCTACAAGCCATCTTTATCACATCTCTGCGCATACAAATACACCACGGAAAATTACAGGGCCCTCTCATCTACCAAATGAGCCATAATAACCCCACAGGTTTTCCCCGAGTCCTTAAGACACCCCGCCTCCCGCTGTTTATCATGAGGGAGACATCAGGAGTGGAGGACCCTGGAAATGTAAAGGAAGACGAGGCCGCGCCTTTCAAAGAGAAAGAACCAGAGCAGGGAAGCTCTGATCCTGGCTAATTGCCCTGTCAGGGCCCTGCCCTGGACAGGCCCAGGTGAGGATGTCTCAAAAGAAATCGTCCCACCTCCGCCTGCCACGGAGATTTCCACGGCTTGCCCACTGTCCTTTTGTAAATGCCTGCTGGGTAAGTGTGGAGATAAGACGAGTATTACATTAAGATGCTTCCTCATGCATGAAAGTCTCTTTTAAAGGGAGTCTGGAGGGGGCCATCAGGAAGGGGGACGAGGCCTAAGGAGCCAAGGCAGAAAGGAAGGCTGCTTTATTTAGAAAAGTCTCAGCTACAGAATAAAACTGTGCTTCACCTGCAAAGGAAAACTCATTAAAGTTTCTCTTTGGTTCCAGAGGAAAAAATCTACAGCCACAGAATTTCAGAGAAACTGCTTTTATTTCCTATATGCTTTTCACTTTATCCCCTGATTCTACCTTGACTTACCTACTAACTCTTGAATAAATATAAGACATCCCCACCCCAAACCAAGATGCCATCCAACCACACCAAATTACCACTGACAGAGCTGTTACCTGAAATCTCATTTTCTCTAGGCTGTGACTCCCCTAGCAGCAAAATAGTGCGTATCCTACAAAGCTGAACAAATTCCTGTTTAAGCAACTCTGGGGAAGCATTCTTATATAAAGCAAGAAATACCTGAATATATTAGGGAAGGACAGTTTCCCATGTTAATCTGTACAGAGAAGTCTAGAAGCCCCCCATCCCTTTTATTAAATAGGAAAACACATCAAGGAAAACTTAAGAGTTTACTCAAAATCTCAACCTTCTATGATGCACCCATTCTTGTTCCAGGAGTTTGTAGGTACCAGGTACTCTACTCCCCTCTTTGTAACTTTCCCTGGTTCTCCTTTCTTCTCCCAACCCATGCATCTCCAGTACGTCACCCATCCCACCCAATCTACCATACCCATCTGAGCTCTGCTCCATGCAAGAAGGTGGCTACCACAGCCACCACCTCTCTGTGTCCTCCTCCCCTGCCAGTACCCAGAGCACCAGCCTTACTTCTCTGCCATGGGCTTCCTGCTACGTGGATAGTCTCAACCAACCTCAGCACGTCTTAACATTGACCTACACACCTTCCCCAATTTCATTTCCACCAATGACTCACACAGCTTCACACCCTCGCCAGCCCCTCCCTTTCCCAAGCTACCCTACCCCATTCTGTTATTTCACCCCCTTCCCTGCCCTTTCCTTACTTTTTCTATATTTCTCTTCATTTCAAGACTTTGTCCCCGTAAGCCAGGACCTAACACAAGATAACCTCCTTGGGATCACTGTCCGTGGCCCGGTTACTATTTCTATAGGACCACCGAGAACCTTCTGGGTCTCCAACAGCCCACAGGGAAATGTCTAAGCACTCCTGGCCCCAGGCAAGCAGGCCCGACCCTGTCTTCCAGGCTCATGTTTCTCTGTCCGCCACAGATGCACACCCCTCGGTCTAGACAGTCCACTGATCAGTCACTCTCTACTGAATTCCCTCTAGTCCTTTGCTTAGGAGGAACGGGCCTTTGTCCAACCTTCATAGTGGGGAAAACAGAAGAAAGACCACAAGGAAACCCACCATGAGATTCCCAGGTGGCTGTCCTGTGAAGTTAAGACAGCTGGGCACACAGCCTTGCGAGCTCTCAGCAAGGAGGCTGGACAGGAGACCATAGGAGGAGGGGTCTGGGCAGGAAGAGGCAGAACTGAGAGGGTAACACTTCTGCTACTGGCCACCTTTATAGCATCATGAAGGAGGAGGATCCGTGCAGAATCCCAAGTCTGGGGAATCTGGGATTCCAGGGCCACGGTCAGGGGAAAAGCAAGTTCCAATCAAAACCTCTCTTCCTGAACCATAAACAGCCGGTATGAGGAACCACATCTTATGCCTCCTTTGCCCCTCACTCCAGCCAAGGGCTCAATGACTATTTTCTGACTGACAGATGAAGGACAGCTCTGTGGACTGAACAACTGCTCTGGGACTTTAAAGACTTGGACTCTTGCCGATGTATGGAGTGACCCTGGGCTAGTAGACAAATGCACCATGCCTAATCTGTTATAAAGAAGGACTTGCAAACCATTCTTTTAATATATGTATTACATATACGTGGCAGAGACTGCCTATGAGCAATAAGAAGAAAATAGAAATCACCATTGTTAACATTTGGATGTTTATTTTCCAGTCCTTTTTCCTAGCAAAATGCATATGTGTGCGTAATAACATTTTTAATAAAACATAAATTACATGGGGAAGATATAGTAAAGAATACTTATTAAAGTAATTTGCCAACTCCTTTTGCCCTGATTTATTGAGACTTCAGCCCCAAGTAAGTATCACTACTGGGTGGCTGAACAGAACAGAACTCCCAGTCAGCTTCCCTGGATTCCTCAGGTTCACATCAGTCTCTAAGCCACCCCTGAACTGTGATTTATATGACAGCTTGGGAAAAGCCAATTGGGACAATCAATGGAACAGACGGAGACAGGCCTGGTGAATGTGCATGAATTAAAAGGAAAACTCCATTGTAATAGGAACAAGATTCTAATCACTACACCTAATTACAAAGAGGAGTAAATCACTGAAAAAAAAATTAAGTGTCTCATACAGAACAAACAAAGCAATTAGTCATAAACAGAAGCTCAGGGTTTGGTGAGCAAGCTGGAGCCCAGACCCAACCCAGCAACTGTGCATCTGCTCCCAAGGCCCTATCGAGGGAGCACACAGAGGGCGAGCTGGAAGATCAGAGTGGAACACGGATATGTAATGGTGCTGGGGAAGGGTAGGTGCTGGTTCCCATACATGCACCCCTGCCACACATACACACACTCAGCCTCATCAGAACCTCCGACCACCGAAGAGATCCAGTATTCGGTGCCAGAAGATTTAAGCTTAGAGCCCGGACCTTTCTGGATGGCAGAGTAATGACTGGTGACTTAATATATGACAGTCCATCCTTCATTACCTGTTTCTATGCCTCAGGTTGTTCTAATTACAACAATAATAGCAGCTGATACTTATTACACAATCACTATATACCTGACACTGTTATCATTACCTCTTCTTATGAATGTGGAAACAGGGAGGCAACCGTTATCATTACCTCTTCTTTTTTTTTTTTTTTTTTGAGTTGGAGTCCCACTCGATCGCCCAGACAGTGGCCGCTCCCGGCCACCGCGACCTCAACCTGCTGGGCTCAGGCAATCCTTCCGCCTCAGCCTTCCAAGGAGCTGGAACTACAGGCGTGTGCTACCACGCCCGGCTAATTTTTTGATTTATTGTAGAGATGAGGTTTCACCTGCCCAGGCAGGTCTCGAACCCGCGGGCTCAGGCAATCCACTCACCTCGGCCTCCCAAGGCGCGGGATTACAGGCTGAGCCACCGAGCCCGGCTCCTCTTCTTATGAATGTGGAAACAGGACCAGAGGGCCGAGCAATCTGGCTGAACTCACCCTGCTTATGAGCAGCAGAGCCTGAATTTAAACCCAGTGTGGACACCAAAGCCCACCCCCTTAAACTCTGTGCTGTGTCGCCTGTAAGATGGGAAAAGTTACACCCATCCCAGCAAAAATGTGGTGAGGTACCAGATGTCAAGTGTGAAGTGCACATAGCCTATTCCATAAATGTTAATGCGATTTTTGGCCCTTTGCCTCTTGGTTGTCCCACCCGCTGTCTCTCTCCTGGAATCTCCTGCCCAGAAGGTCCTTGGAGAACTCCAAATCCTCAGTGGGCCTGTCTGTGCCTTGTACAATGTACCTGTCTGTGCCCTAGAATCCTCCTAGAAACTGGCCTTGCAACCTGGAGGTGAGCTCTGAGGGCTTGAACTTAGCAGCCATCTCTGCTGTACATTCCAAAATCGAAACAGATCTGTAATAAATAGT
Source organism: Tarsius wallacei (assembly GCA_963574415.1). Lineage (NCBI taxonomy): Eukaryota > Metazoa > Chordata > Mammalia > Primates > Tarsiidae > Tarsius > Tarsius wallacei. The sequence continues at coordinate 54,055 of CAUYQG010200786.1, read as the reverse complement.
TGCCCTGCAGGGCTGCGCAGTGACCAGAGTTATCTTAAATGCATCATCTGACACAGAAAATCTCAATCTCCCTGAAAAACTCAAGACATGTGATGACCGGGCCTATAAGAGTAGGCTTTCTTGAAGGGTCTGTGAATAAAACCTCCAGGAGGTTCCCTCTTACTGACAAGGGCTCACCCTGATAGCAGGGATGGGGGTACGGTGGGGTGGTGGGGGTGGGAAAATGAATCAGTGCACACATTTTTTCGGTCATTGGGTTCATTCGGTCATTCCAAAGAACTTTTCCAAGCAGAAGCAGGCCAGAGTCTGTATTAGGCACTGAAAGATAAAGACAACCTGGAAAGATCAATCTACAATACTCTGAGCACAGACTGCCAGGGCTGGGGTGGGAGTAGACTGGGGGCTGAACCACCTCCCCTGGGGAACTAAGGAGGGCCTGGCCTAGGGCTATGGGGTGGAGAGTGTGCTTCCTCCCTTCAGTCTAAACTAAATGATAAAACAAGAGCTTCTGGCTGAGCGTGTGAGGCAGTTAACACATAAAGGCGTTTGTTTTTGACACGTCTGGCAGAGGGGCTCAGCTCAACACAGCAAATACTCCTGTCCTCAGTCCAGCCATTCCTCTAGACTTAGGGCACCGTAGTGGCCACCTCGGACACTAGCAGAGCAGTCAAGGACTTGGGTCCCCAGGCCACAGAGAGCTGGCTTCACATCTGACACGCAGGAACCACAGAGAGAATACGATAGAATGAGTTACTTAACTCCCTGAGCCCAAGTGAATAGAATGTTCTTTCACGGGGAAGGAAATGAGGTGAAGTGAAATGGTACCTACAGAGCCTTGACACAAATGGAGACACAGGAAGTACTGGCTTTTGATGTTACTATTAGTACTAATAATTTTGGTTTGTCTTTCTATTTAAAGGTCACAGCTGAACTTGTCCTTAACTGAGGGCCCTCATCTTCAGAATGGACAGCACCCTGGGTAAAGCCTGATGACCACACACACCCCACAGACCCAGGTGGCCCTGTCTCCCCCATAGCAGTTATCAAACACTAGCTGCTCACCCTCTTCCTTCAGGGAGCACCCCTCCTCCTTGTCCACCCCACCCCGCTCCTCTCACTGCACCCACGAGTCTGTGGAAGGGACAAAAAGTACTCTCATGTGGTGCTGAAAATCGATCTGAAGTGCAGAGTCACTGAGTCCCACCCTCCCCCAAATATCACCTGGACGAGCTTAGTTGTACTGCTTTCTTTCCTGTTTCTTCACATCCTTCAGGATCTGGGTTCAAATGACCACTCAGTAACTGAGTGACCTCAGGCAAACTACCTCATAGGCTTTTTTAGTTTGTAAAATGGTGACAATAATACCTTCTACTCCTTCTAAGTGTGTCTGAAGGTAACCACATATGGCAGACTGTGTTTTCCACAAATGGCCACAATATCTTCCCCATCCCACATGCTATCTACAATGTGACCTCCATAAACCTCCAATTCCGAGGTGAGGTCCATGTGCCCTTCCCTTCATTCTAGTTGATCCTGGGACTCACCTGTGGCTTACGACTTTCCAGGCTAGGTCAAAAAAAGTGAAGACCTTCTGCCTTGTTGCTGAAACACTTGTGCTCAGGCCTCAAGCTGCTGGATTATGAATTTGACTGCCCTGAGACAGCCATGATGTGAGGGAGCTCAAACCAGCCTGCACAGAGAGACCACCTGGAGGAGCCAAGAGAGGGCTGCTTTCAGTCCCCTGCTGTGCTGTCTCCAGTCACTGTCTGACTGCAACCTTATGAGATACTCCCAGTCACAACTAACCAGCATAGGCCCTCCCAAATTCCCAATCCACAGAAACCATGAGAAATAATGATTGTTGTTTTAAGCCAACAAGTTTTGGGGCAATTTGTTATGCATCAATAGATAACTAGGACACCACATATACGAAAACATGCTGTCAAGTGATGGGTAAATATTAAGAACCCCCAATGCCATCATAAGTTTTATGACTATTTCCTCTCCAAGTCTGCCCTTGATCTTGTCTTTAGAAAATATGAGTGTTAGGGACGGAGTGAGGAGAATGTGTACAGATATGCCCTTAGCCTCCGAGAGAGGAAAAAAAAAAGCCCAACTGTCACCAAATGAATGGTATCAATATGCAAAATAACTTCTCCCTTCAGGGTGGCATCCTCTAGAAATGAAGGTTCTGCGAACTAATTAAAAAGTGACTTGCACCTGGAGGATTTCCCCCAACACAGCGAAGCTAATTCTATGCAAAGATCCTCAAAACCCTAACAGGCTGTGTGCTGCAGAGATGCTGACTTCCCTGCTCTGCACAGGAAGAAGCCATTTCATCTGCCCACAGGGCAGGAGCAGACACACTGTAGGAGTGCAGGAGAACAATGCCTCGAAGCCTGGCCTTCCACACCACACTTTGGTACCAGGGTGGGGACGATGTCCTCCACCAACCACAAAACGTGCGTGCCAGGAGTGGCCAGGTGCCTCGCAGTTCAAAACAACAGCTTTCAGTCCTCATCTCGGCAGTTCCTGGGAGCAAATAGAGATAGTAAGGCCGTCAGCGGCCTAGGCGCTCTCATCATCTTGACAGATACTTAGCTATTCATTTAAAAACAAGCGAGAGAACAAGCGTCAGCTGTATTTTTTAATTACTCCTGGATAGGCCTGGGAATGCTTTGGCATAATTGGGGTATTGAGATTTTTTTTCCTTTTGAAGGCCTTGTTGCAGCAAGAAGAATACTGTGTTTATTCTAATTAAAACCAACCCTTTAAAAAAATTATCTTAGCAATGGAAAGGCAAAAGAGTGGTGGACATTTATTTTTTAGTGGGGAGTGGGGGGGTCACAGTTTATCAGGACTGGCTCTGCCGTGAACGTTCTGTCCTCTGGCATGGAACTCTTACTTCCAGTATCAGTTCCCTCATTTATAAAATGAGAGACATGGAGAAAATTCCACATGTTCCCTTTGGCTCTCACGTAATTTGAGGTCATTGCTCCCGCGTCCTGTCACCCCAGCCCAGTGGGGTATAATGTACCAAGGCTCAGCTCTCCTGCTCTGGAGAATATTTTGGAACATGTGATGTCCAAACTCATCACTGGCCTCTGTGGGAACGCCAGGGCTGGGACTGTCACCAGCTTATCCGGACAGTGTAGTCTCTCCTAACTATCTGCGTGTACATGATTCACACCTGGTGACTCGTTAAATGCACAGCCTCGGGCTGCCTCTCCAGAGAGCATGATTCAGTAGTTCCGGGGTGGGGCCCAGGAATCTTCATTATGAATAAGAGCCCAAAGTGATCTCTGATTAGGCATTTAGAAAGCCATACTTTAGAAAACACAGGTCTAGTTGCAAAACATGACTTTCAGACATAGAAAGACAATCTCAAATCCTGTCCTCTCCATTTCCCAGCCACATAACATCAAGTGAAATACTCCATCTTCTTGAACCTCTCTGTTCCTGAAGAAGTGCAGCCTCCCAGCACTGCCAAAGGATTATAGGAGACTATGCAAAGAGCCCCATCCTGTTCTTGACGCACACAGCTGCCTGCCAAAGACCTGTTCCCTTTCCTTGCTTTAAAAGTGGAGCGACTCTGAGTGGCTTTTAAAAAGTACCAGCGCAACAACCTCTCAGGAGACGAGTCTGACAGAAAAAGCTATATTATAAGGGGTCCTATGGAAACACTTTGACCCTTTAAAATGGCCCCAACTCTCTTAGTTAACAGTGAAGGTGAGGCTGACAGCTGAATTTAGTCGCCAACAAAAGAAGCTGCAATTGTGCACCTGGCAGGTGGATAATACAAAAAATAAAAATAAATAATAGGATTACAGTCCTGATAAAACCGCGTTTCTAAAAGCCTTTGAGTGCCTTGCCCAGTGCAGGTGCTGAGCTATCCTGTTCCTACCTTTCACCCTTGGACTTGACTCAACCCCCAGAGGAGCACGAATGCCCAGATTGAGTGCACAGGAGCCAGGGGATGAGGAAGGGCCCACGGCAATCCTGCCTCCTGGGCGCTTTGTCCTCTGGGAACAGATGGGGAAGTAGTTTACCTGAGTGCACCCATTTGCAGCCAGACACCTGGGCTAGCCACAACCGGGCTTTGTAACCAAATGGCTGACAGAGCACATTAGCTTGCCTCCTCCGCTTGTCAAAACAATTAGGCTCTGGAAGGTGGCTGCAGTGGCACCGGGCCGAGAAAATGCAATCAGCGTACCAGCCCGTTCATCAGCCTCCTGGATGGTTTGATGGGGCCAGGAGGGCAGAGGACCTAAATGGAGACATGAGGACCAGGCTGGGGGTGGGACGGGGAGTCATTAAAAACATTTGGCAGAAGCATTAGAAAACCTGGATGTACCATATAGTCATGATGGCAAAGGTCTCGATTCCCGTGGCTCGGTGGGGCACGAGGCCAGCATGGCGCTCAGCAGAAGGGGCGGGAGCCTGGGCATCCACCGGGTGACTGACAAGCCGGCCCTCCCGCACTTCTACTCAGCTCCAGTAACTACCCGTATTATGCCAGAATGACACAAGCGACAATAATTAAGCCCAGATCTCTGTGGATCGTTCGCAGTGATAATTCCACCTTTGTAATTCAGCTTCAGATAAACCCCTTTTGTTCTGCCTTATAACACAGATTCTAGTATCATTCAAGTATATTAACTGTAGCCTATTACTGTCACAAAAAATGCTCCCTGAGCCATAGCAAAAGACTCCCCAGACAAAACTTTATGTCATGTTAATCCAAGCTTTAATAACTATGAGGATATATAACTGTATTCTAATTGTGCTCTGCGTTCTCGCATACAAAAACAGAAGATATCAAAAATGACAGCAGCAGATCTCTTCAAATAAAAAGGCATTAATTCCCCACTCAGGGCGCTGGGATGCTGGGGAGAAGGGATGCATGTTTATTTGAGGAGAGAAGAGATGTAAAGCTTCTGAGGATAGGGAAGACTTGGGGGCTAGAGTGGGGCCCCCAGGAAGCTGAAGGCTGAAGGCCATGGAAGGTGCTAGAAAGCAGCCATGGAGACTTGGGCGTGGAGGCTGGAGATTTGTCAAGAGGACAAAGTCAGAGATGTGAGGGGGAAATAGAGACGCCAAGTGCGGCTTTACCAAGCTGCTGTGAGGATCCCCGCATTCCTGACCTGGTTTGGACACTAACTTAGAGGGTAACCTTTGCCTAGCCACTCCCACTCGCAGGGCCTCCCTTTCTTTCTGGAAAGGGAGTATCTGGTCAGACCCACGTGTGGACCTGGTATGGCTCACTGCCTCACCTCCTTTATTTCTTCCCTTCACCTCCTTCCCCTCCCTCACCTCACCTCCTCACTCCCCACCTCCTTCACGCTCTTTCCCTGAGGTTCCACCTGACTTGCCAATGTAAAATTGCCACCCACTCCAGGTGACTCTAATCCCTTTACCCTGTTCTACTGCTGTTCCTTTTAACTGGTTCTTATCATTTTCTAAGGTGCTATGTAATTGACCTCTTTATTGTATTTGCTTCTTACCCTATGTCTCCCTCCACTTGAGTTTGGTTCTGTAATGACTGGGATTTGTTTCTGTTCTGCTCACTGATTTCTCCCTGGTGCCCAGTGTGGCACCCGGCACACAGCATGTGCTAAGTGTTTGCTGAATGACCAAGTGGCACTGCCACGATCCACGTGTGTGGCCCAGGACAAGTTTCCTAACTCACTGCGCCTCAGCTTTCTCAACTGAGGGGGAAAAAACTGATACCTACTTCCTAGCATTGCTGAGAGGATTAATTTAAAGAGCAGATGCAAAATCAGCTGGAATGGTGCCCAGCACCACAAAGGTGCCAAAGCAGGTTATTTTGTGGAAGAAAACAAAACTCTTTATAAGGCCAAGGATGCAACTTCCACTGCTCAGGCCTAAGGCAGGACTTTATGTGGGTACTGGCCTCTACCAACACAGTATGCCCGTCTTCTAGAACCCCCACCCTTCTGCTTCCTTGGCCCCTAGCCCCTCTCTGGTCCACAGTCTGTCTCCTGGCGCCAGAAAAGGACCAAAATACGCATCTCTCACCGTGCCACATCGTGGGACTACTGGGCATGGGGTCTGGAAGCCCAAAACGAACCTGGGCAAGATAAACTGCTTGGGCTTCGTGTGACCTTCTCTACAAAATCAGATACTGTATTTTAATGGGTCTCCCTTACTGCAGGTGGTGAGAGTGAAACATCACAAAATGAACATCCTCTGACAAGAATAATGATTACTGTCTGTTACGTAACCTCTCTGGGCCTCATTTCCTGATCTGTGACAAGGAGTACTATAACGACCCTCTTTGCCATGAAGACCAAAAGTGCTAGTGGATTTTCTGCCATTTAGAGTGACCAGAGGCAGGATGGGGGAGGTGATGGGAATGGAGACAAGAGCACTCCACTGGAGGCAGGGAGGCTTGCTTGCCCTGGAGCACCAGTTCCCAGGCTTAGGCAAACCACTTAACTTTTCCATCTGCACAACGGAAATGAAACAGTCTGCCTGCCTCACAGTGCTGAGTGATGCTGGGACAAGTCCTACACAGCCAATCTCTTTCCTGCCCCCATTTGTAAAGGCCACGAAACTGCCTCCCAGGATAGAAACAGCAAAGAAGGTGTTGGTAATAATGACCACAGGCAGATGAGAAAATCCAGTCTCTAACACTGCCTCCCCTCCCTCTCCCACCCCTAGGAGACAATAGCTTTAGTCAGTTCATGACTACTTCCCACCTAACTTGGGATCTGGAACCCTTCATCTAGTGGGAGGGACTTGGCGACTGAACAGAAATCTCCTCAGTACTCTGTGACCCAGATGCCGGCACTGCAATGATGCCCATCTGGGCCGGATCACCACCGGGCAAGGCCTATCCCCTGACAACCGTTCCTCGACTGAGATGGGAATGGCCAGCCTCTTTATTGACATTTTCACTGTACTTAACAACCAAAGGATAAAAGGATCAGGAGGTGGCAGGTGGGACAGCGATTTCATTCATCTCTTCCCTTTTTGCTGCAGATCGAGGATGCAACCAGACTTTATCATGAGACAAATCAGAAATCCCTAGCGTAACAGCAATCATTCCTTTTACCTTTCTTCTGACAAGGCAAACGATGTAAATGCTCTGAAGCTCCCATTCCCAAAACTCCTGAAAAGGCAACCACAGGCGGAGTACAGAGCAAAGACGATTATTCCCCAGGTCTCTGAGGTGCCTACCTGACCTTAGAGGTCGTTGGCTGGCGCTCAGAAGTCTGGTGACATGGATGGGACAAGTGTCCAGGAACCCACCTTGAACTTCCTCATTTTATTTTTATGTATTTGTTTTTGGGGGTCGGGGTTTTACTCTGTTGCCCATGCTGGAGTACAGTGGCACAATCATGGCTCACTGCAGACTCAGACTCCTAGACTCAAGCGATCCTTCTGCCTCAGCCTCCCCAGCAGCTGGGACTACAGGCGTGTGCAACCATGCCTGACTAATTTTTTTTTTTTCTTTTCTTTCAGAGACAAGGTCTTGCTATGTTGCCCATGCTGGAGACATCCTCCTTTTAAATAGGAGCCTGAGGTCTGTTAGCACCAACAAATTCTTCAGTAGGCTTCCTTTCTCCACCCATTCTATGCTGGCTTGTCCCATTTTAACTAACATTCAGTTCCCCAAAGTGAAAACCCGAAGGAAAATGAAGGAAGAACGAAGATATTCCAAAGAAGATTAAAATCCAAATGGACTTCCCAGCCTCTCCACAGATGGGCCCCAGGCACGTCAAACACATGGGAAAGATGTACCATGTACTCAGCTGCTGCTGAAATACTTTCAGTACCTATCAAAAACTGTTTTTCCTTGCCCATCCAGCATCAGCTGCCAAAGACTTAGATATCTATTTGAGAACCTTCAGCATTGATGAGGTCAAATGCTATAAGGTTTTTATTTCCTGGTTTCTTGACCTTAAAGAGATCCAAAGGAGTTACCCAATATAGTAAGGCCACAGTGAAAATAACTGTGGGAAAGAAAGAGACTCAGAAATGTACACTATCCTGACTTTTACTTGTCCATCTCCTCAAATGCTCGTGTAGAATGCCTCACAAATCCTTCCCCCGTTTTTCATGGGGATTACTGAGACCCTGACAACAGAATGATGCCTCGCTTTACTAGAGAAATACTGTCGAGAATTACAAATGAAGGACTTAAGCAATTCAGAACATTATAAATCAGACACTATCTTTTTCATCTTTGTTAATATGTGAACTCCAGGCAGCAAACCTGGTTTAAAGAAAGAAAGAAAGAAAAAGCTTTAATCACAACCGATTTAGGTGGTATCAGGAGCAAATTACAACACTAATACAGTACTCAGAGAAAGAGAAAAAGTTTTGAAAGAACAAAATGATGACTTTCAGAGCAATGCTCATCTTCCTTCTGGCCAGCCTTGCGATTTCATCACCCGGAGACGAAAACTGAGGCAAAACTGCCAGGTTAGAAAGACTGAATGAACAGCAGGAAGGAGCCAAACTGTGGCTTCATATGCCCATCATTAGAGCCGCCATGAAGGCTCTGAAAAAGCCATCATCATCATCATTATAGTGTTGGCCTTCCTCCTGTGGCAATCTCAGTGATTCCTGAACTGGAAGCGAGGACCGGCAGTCGCTGGCCTCTGCCCTCACCCCCCACTCCCACCTCCATCTTCTCTGATGGACTCAGGCCCAAGTCTATGCCAGATCCTCCCAAAGAACCCCACAAAAGGCCAGGTCCCTCTGGCTGCTGGAGTTTGGCATCAGGAGATGCATCTTACCTACATTCATTTCATCCGAGGTCTATTAGCTGCCTCAAACACTGAACCTGAGGCTGGCTGCCTCCTTGCCCCGAGCATTCTCCTGGGCTGCTTTCCAGCACCTCAGCTGGTTTGAAAATTACTGTGGATGCCAGGGTCAACGTTCTGCTGAATTGCAGCTAAGTAGGATATGGGTGTTCCAAGAGGTAACATCCTGGAATCTCACAGGGCCTTCGCCTCCACGACCTGTCTTCTCCAACACCCCTCTCTGCTCTGTGCCTGAGCCTGCTCTCAGAGAGGCCTCAAGCCAGGTCTTTCATTAGAAAAGAGAAACAGGAAGAAGAAGAGAGGTAACTCCTCTCACAGGCCACAGACCTAAGACAGATTATTTAACTTCTCTGAGGCTTGAGAGACTGCACATCTGGAGGGAGACGTTGAGAGAATGAAAGTCTCTATGGGAGAAATCAACAAAAAATGACCAATGTGGGTGCTTGGCAGGAACACTCTTCAGGTCCCAAGCGCAAGCCTTCCCCCTCCGCCACTTTTTTTGAGTCGAAGTCTCACTCTTGTTGTTCACACTGGAGTGCTGTGGCACAATCATGGCTACCACAGCCTTGAACTGCAGGGCTCAAGTGATCTTTCTGCCTCAGCCTTTCAAGTAGCTGGAACCACAGGTGCACATCACCACACCTAGCTAATTTTTTGATCTATTATAGAGACAGGGTCTCACCATGTTGCCCATGCTGGTCTCGAACTCCTAACATCAGGCAATCTTCTTGTCTCGGCCTCCCAAAGTGCTGAGATTATAGGCGTGAGCCACCATGCCTGGCTGACAAACCCTTTATCCTGATGCCAGGGCAGTCTTGAGGTGGCCCCTCCCATCCACCCCACTCCCACCCCGGAACCCTAGCCAGGTGCTTGGCAGATGCTGATAGCGTGCACCTTGGCTCCTAGGAGTCTGAGCCACTGTAAGTGACTGATTCCAAGCACTAAGCTGCTGCCACTGGCTAAGGAAGAAAAAACAGAGGGGGAAACAGAGGAGTAGAACAAGCAGAGGATGCAAACATCCCCCAGAAGACACGGGAGGCACTCAGAACAATCTGGAAAATTAGAGCTGGAAAACAGGGGCAGACCAAAATGTTTAAATAAATACATTCTTTATGATGTGCCCTGTAGAAACAAAACATCAGGGCATCTCACCAAGGTCACAGTCACTGCTGGGCCTGTGATATCTTGAAACATGAACCATGACGTTTATTCCAAATGTGTCTCCTTTGACAAGGATAATCTCTTTGCTTTGGGAACCAGGGCACATGAGTGAACCCAACCCAAACGCTGCCCACTCCGTGCTCTCTGGCCTTTTGTAAAGGCACCCACAAGCCCTTCCTGGATGACAGAGGGTGGCTTTCAAAGCAAGGGTCTACCTTCAATGTGAAATCATTTATAGCCCCCAAACTCTCCAGGCTGTAGTTAGAGGGTGTCTGTAGAACTCTGGCCAGGAGACCTGAGAAACTGAAACCATATACCCTGCTAACGACAAGCATTCTGGCACGGTGGCTGCCCCAAGACACCTGGCAAACATCATCAGGTGTCAACAATAGAGAGATCTAAGCATATTAGGTTTAAGAGAACAAAGGAGAGGTCTCCACGGTGCCTAAAAGGAAGTCTGTTGCTAAATATTCTAAGCAACTGAAAGGAAGAACTAGCACTTACTGTGTTGAGAATGGTTAAGACCTGATTTCACCTACATCTCCCGTACAACACTTCTAGACTGGCCCCATGATCCCCATTTTGCAGATGCAGTTAAGGCCCAGGAAGATTAAAGAGTCTGCCATGGGAGAGCCACAAGGCCCATGATTTTTTTGGCCATCGCTTGCTACCATTAGGTACATTCTTGTTTCCCTGAAGTACAAGCTAAGAGGGCTTTTCCCTCAAGATTTTCTGTGTCTTCGAGTTTCCCACTAGACTCAAGTCATTTAAAGCAAACACAAGTCATTCCTAAGCTTCCATTATTCGGGCATTCCAACCACCCTCTCTTGACTATCCTGCTCACCCCAATTCCTCTTCCTTCAAATAATATAAAATGTTAGTCACAGTGCCTACCTGGGCTGCCACACCTAGAGATACTTGGGTTTATAGAAGATCCATTTATTGTCTTTCTTCTTTCTCCCCAAGTCCTGTTTCTTAACAAAGCCTCTACCAACTGCAGAATGGGACTGTCACAGGGCAAAGTTAACAGCCTTTGGGGTCCCCGCTCCAGCTGGGTTAGAGGCTGACGGTAAACACACATTAGAAGGGTGGATGTCTGCCAGGATGCTGAGTACATGGTGGCTGTGTCACCGATGTCCAGCACTGCTCTGGGCATGCAGTAAGCTCTCATGGATGCTGCTGCTGATAAATGACTGAGGAGAGGCTGCCTGTGGCAGGGAGGAGTTAAGGCAGAGAAAGTTCTGAGGATGGAAGAAAAGGAACCAGTGTTTCTGAGTCCTACCAAGCGCACGACCCACAGTGGTTCTGGGAAAGACCCTGGTGGTACCAGCTGGCCTCACAGGGGCTCTGTCTACTGAGGATCTGGCTGCGCCAGGAGTCTCCCTGGCCACCTTGGAATTCCGAAGTTCGTGCTCAGGGGTTCAAGTTCAGGAGCTGCTTTTTCCCTACCCAACAGACCTGCTCTTCTCCTCCACACCTCCCTCCCTTCGTCCCCCCACAAGCACCTGGGAACACTCGCTCCTGGACCCGTCCAATCCTCCCAGCCGCTGCTTGCCTCACCACAGCCACATCCTTCCCCGAAAAGCTCCAGCAGACACCACTGCCAACCCATACCCCGCGTCTTTTGTAGGCTTGTGGAAGTGGGAAGCAGAAAAGATTCTCAGATATTTCATCCGACTCCCTCCTTTGACAGATGAGGGCTACCTGGGCCTCAGAAACCACATGGCCTGCCCAAGGCCACTCAGCCAGTTGGCAGCAGAGCTGAGACCAGAACCCAAGGCTCTTAATGACCCTTAATGACTCTGATGACATATAAATGAGCACGAGGGGGCTGCATCTCTAGGCATGAGCTGAGAGTGAAGGCCTCGGGCCACTGCCTGGCTGCTGGCAGTGCCCTTCCTCTCCGACTGAGAGGCACTCGTGGGAAGGGCACTTTGGAGCTCTCTGCCGGCACATCCGCTCTTCCCTTTTGCCATGTCTGCACACTGCCAGCTCTAACATGCCGTCATTTTTTTAAAAATGTATTTATTTATTATAGAGTTGTGGGGTACAAGTGAGGATTTACTACATAAGTAGGCTGCATACAGGTGAAGTTTGGGCTTTTAGCTGGCCCTCACTCTCCCTGAGAGTGGACCAGGTACCCACTGTGTTGTCATGTGCCTCCCACTCTCTTCTTCCCACCCTCCCTCCTCTAGCAGGGTCCAGCAACCGCCGATCCCACCCTTGAGCTATGAAAACATTTTAAAACTGTGTTTCTGGCTCAGGACAAGGTATATACCACTGTACCCCCAAAATCTAGGGGGGCAGAAAAAGCCCCCCAGTCCACACACAACCTCCAAAGACTTCAAGAATAGGTGGAGCTAAATGTGGATATATATTTATACATGTAACATAGTAGGAAAGAAAGATCTGCCCAAGGAAAGGAAATTTCAGCCCATCGCTGATTATCTTTCATTATTCAACCAAGCTTCCGCAGATGCTGAAAGGAGGCGGATGTTTGGGACGTATGGAAATACCATTTTCTCCTGGGACAAGGAGGAGGGAGGTGGAGTCGTTATATACGGATGAGTTTCCCCCTGGTTGTTTTCTCCAGTAATCTCAGTACCACCCTTGGGGGGATGAGGCAAACTCTGGGACAAGCATGATCACAGGGACAAATGAAGGTGGCTTGGGCTGCTGTCCTGGGCTCCAAATGTCTTCCTCCTTCCAGCTCTTCCCTTCCCATCCCTCCCACACACATTTCCTGGGGGTCTTCCAGGGGCCTGACACAGAGAGAAGCACTGGGAGGAGCTCATAGTCTATTGACATGAGGGACAGGCGGGCAAAAAATATCCATAGAGCACTGGGCTGAGCACACAGATGGGGCACAAAGTGCTATGGTTCGGAACAGAGGGAGGGAAGCACAACCCAATGCACAGGGGAGGGGAGGGAGGGAGCTGGCACGCCCTGGGTATGGGGGAGTGCACAAAGGGAGAGGCTTCTAAGCAGAGGACACAGCCCATGTAAAGAGAGAGAGGAGACAGAAAGTGCCTAGGCCACCGCATTTTGTGTGGTTAAAGCCGAGCATGAGAGGCAGAGGCATGGAGGGTACACCTGGAAGAAGCTCAGGCCTTCCTGGGGGACGATGAGCTGCTGAAGGTTGCTGAGCAAGGAAACGGCGAGGCTGGCCCTGCTTTGAAAGCCATGTCTCTGGCAGCATTTGAAGGATGGACCAAGGGAGGCTGAGGTTGAAGGTCAAGAGAAGAGGTTTGTCCTTTGAGGTATGAGTGATGGAGGAACAAGAAATGGCAGGGCAGCTGAAGAGACAGACAAGCAATATTTTGGGGGTTCAATAGAAAGACCGATGGCTGTAGAGGTGGGGGACAGAACGAAGGGAGGCGTGGAGAAGACTCCCAGGTTCCTGGCACTGCTGCGATGGAGCACCCAGAATAGGATCTGGCCACATCCCTCGCCCATGTGAAATATGTGACTGGCTCCCAACAGTGCATGGGGAACTCCCAATCCAAAGCCCAGCACTGTCTGGCTTTGCAGGCTCATGAGCTGGCCCTACCGAGCACAGTCCTGATCTCCTCTCTCACTCCACCTCCTCAAGCACCCTGTGATCCCAAGTCCCTCTGCACATCCACTTCTGTCCTTCCCTTGCTCAGCCCCCTGCTCTACCTCTACCCTCTCCCCCTCCCCAATGTGACCTAGGCTTCAAACCAGCTCTGAAGGTTTATCTCTGCAGCCTTGGTTTATCTCTGCAGCCCTTGTGGAGCTTGGAACAAACTAAGTCTTCAATAAGTCTGGCAATACACTAAAATATCATGAAAGACAATACAAAATCTAGGCAGTGGGGATAAAGGAGCTTTTTCAAACAGATTCTCATTTCTACACATGGGATTGGCCACCACTTATGTCCTCCCAATCCAGAATTAACAACAGAGCTCAGACTGTATTGTCTAGAAGACAACTTACCCAGAAGAAAAACAAGAAGCCTGCTCACCAGCAAATGAGCTTTCCAAGCACACATACCTGGAAGATGAGTTTGACAAAAGTCGGTGATATAAATCCCAAATATCATTTGCATAAAATATAAGGAAATCACTTTCAGGTTCTCTGCAAGAGAGACGTTCTATAAACACCATTTCTTTCATGATTCCAATAGCCCAAACTATTTTTGGAGTCCTATTTTGGCAGCAAGAAAGCCTTGTTTTTGCTGGGTTGAGTTTTTGTTTTGTTCTGCCCTTCCCTATAGAAAGGAGACTCAGCTCATTTGGATTAACTGAAGTGAAAAGAAGCAATATCTCTGCTCTAATTCCACGAGGCTAGGAGAGCCCCCCGGAAATGCATCCCTGGTTCGCAGACAAACGCTTGTGAACCTGTTGATTAGAGGAAGGGTATTGTCTGCGTTTTCTGGGAGAAAAAACAACCCTGTGATATTCCTCCCTCGCCAACTGAGCAACCACAACACCGCTCCCACCTGCACGGATGTTCGAAGTCAGAGGGCAATTTGCATGAGTGGAGAAAACTCATTTCAGAAGCAGCAGAAGCTGTTATTCTGACCTCGCATCCTTGGGAGATGACGGACGGAATAAGTCTGGTTGGAGAAACAGACCCCCATACCCCCAAAGGCTTTCCAGAGCTCTGATGGACAGGTCTGTTGCAAAGGTGTGGTATGGGCAGCCTTGCCTGCAAGTGTGCAGCGGGCTCAGAACGCAGGAGCTTTGCTGCCCTGATGGCCTCCTCTACCCAGTGACTTCCTCTCTTTCAAGGCCAGAGCAGGGGGGCCATTGGCCCATCTTCAGCCTGAACTCCTGTGTCCTCCATCCTTTCGGTACTCAGTCATCACAGCAACTTGTCTCAAAGCATACCCCAAGGAATACTTCTCCAGGCCTATGGTCAAATTCACTTCATTTAGAGGACTCGGCATGCAGCTGAAGAGTCAGGAAGCGCATCGTTACAAATCAAAGGCTCTGTGAAGGCCTGTAGCAAGGAAGTCTATTTAGCCTACATTTCCCAGACTGCCTGGACCACAAACCCTTCCTTTCCAGAGCAGCTCCATGTTTCTCAGGAACACGCCTGATGACAGTTAGTCTTTCTCTTCTTCCATGCACGGTTCCCATCTGCAGAATCCTTTGTTCTATTTGTGCAAATGGTTCTGGTTTTTCTAGAGACACAGGCAAGTGGGAGACATTCAATGACAGACCATCACAGACCCAAGAAAGCTTCATCCATTAACTAGGAGAACTTTAGAAATGAAAGGATTTAAAACTCTCAATTTGGTAGATATGGAAGTAGCTCAACAAAGACAACCAAGGGCTAGATCCCTGTCCCTCGTTGTGGAATATGTGCCGAAACCAAGCGTGTGTCCTGTGCCTTCACACCTAGAACGCTCTTCCTGAGACTGGAATAGCCCAAACCAACCTGTTTAAAGCTGGACAGGAAGGGGATGTTCTTCCCCACCCCCCACCTCCCTTTAAGTGACCTCAGAGAAGGCTGTTCTTGAATGGGAAACAAGACACTCTGGGAGCACACACTTGAATTGGAGTTGCTTGGCTCTGCAGTGAGCCTGCCCTATGGGGCAGGCCCTGCACAAGGCATTCAGGGGGCAGAGGACACCTCTGTTGGAGGCGCACAGAGAATTTACAGGCTCAGCATCCAGGGGGCAGAGGACACCTCTGTTGGAGGTGCACAGGGAGTTTACAACAAGGAAAAATCCTGTCTGCCTGGGGAGAACCAGGGAGGGCTGCAAGGAGCAGGTGGTATTAGAACTGGGTCTTCAGGTAAAGGTAGGGGTTCTGGTGGGGTGGAAATGGTGGCATTTCTGACCTGGAGTGACAAAAATGACCACAGGTGATCTGAAAGAGGGCAGAACAAGTCAGAAGAGCCCTTAGGAGCCCAGCGGGCCTAGAGAAGTTGGAACTATAACAGGGAACGGAGATGGGACACGTGCTTGATGGTCCAACCATCAAGTAGGAAGACACCCTGCTTTCTAAGAGGCCTCAACCTTGTTCAGGAGGCCTTGGGGAACCAGCAAGCATTGTCAAGCAGAGGAATGACATGAGCAGAGTTGTTTTTAAGGGACATTTCTCCAATCTCCTGGGTAGAGGAGAAGTATAGAAAGAAGGCAGCAGTGGGCTCCTGAGCCTGTCTAAGTAAACAACATACTTAGAATCTGAAATAACCAGAAGAGCAGGAGCTTTGGAGGCTGACAGTACTTAAGTCAGAGGGAGAGGAAATATTTGCAGTATCTAAAGAACATTCCAGAGGAAATAGCCAGGAGATCCCTGTACTTGTAAGCTTGGCATCCACCCAGAAGAAGTCAAGGGTAGAGGCAGCTATGGACCCATTCATCTAAAGGGGACGCTGGAGGTGGAGGGAGAGGGAGAAAAGGCAGGGGATGAGGCCCCAAGGACGTCTACCTTAGGAACAGGAAAAGAGAAGCAGCCTCCAGGGGAGGCCAGAAACAGTCACAGAGGAAGCAGGAGAGCCAGAGACAACAGCTTCTCCGCCGACAGCTTGGGGCAGGGTTAAATGAGGGCTCTGGAGCCAAACCAGATGGGTTCAAGTCCCGGCCCTGCTGTCTGCTATGAGAGACCTTGGGAAAGTGCCTCCGTTTCCTCAGCTGTGAACAGGTTCCCAGCTCCAAACCCACCCTTTCACACTTGGCTTCATGCCTGGAGTTGAGCCCCTGCAAACCACGTACATTTCTGCTTCACTCTGATAGGTTCTGCCACCAGGGGACACTAGAGGGAGACCCTAAGGCTGGAGGAGGAAGGGTCCCATCTGCCTCCTGGGGGTTTCCTGCTGGCTTGTGGTTCCTGTGAGCATCACCCCAGCAATGCTTCTTCATCCTGGCAGTAATGGTGCCCTCCTATACAACAGCTGAACCCAGTGTGCTTCTCCCAACAT
Organism: Tarsius wallacei; assembly: GCA_963574415.1. Classification (NCBI taxonomy): domain Eukaryota; kingdom Metazoa; phylum Chordata; class Mammalia; order Primates; family Tarsiidae; genus Tarsius; species Tarsius wallacei. Next base: position 37,205 of record CAUYQG010200786.1, on the reverse strand, counting down.
TTGCAGAGCCAGTGACATGGCGCCCAGCATCAGCAGTTGAGACCTCGCCTCAAAGGTCTGGGGCCTCTCCTCCTCCAAAGATCTAATTGTAATCACTCCAACCTCATCAGCCCTAGAGATGGTAGGGGTGGTGGAAGCTTCCTGCAGTTGCTACTTTTGAGGTACCTTGCATCAGTGGTTCTCAACGTATAACCCACAAACCAGCTGCATCAGCGTCACTTGAAGCTCATGCCTATAATCTCAATATTTTGAGAGGCTGAGATTGGGGGATCATTTGAGGCCAGGAGTTTGAGACCAGCCTGGGCAACATAGTAAGACCCTGTCTCTACAAAAAAAAAAAAAAGGCCAGGAATGGTGGTGTGCATCTGTAATCCCAGCCACTTGAGAGGCTGAGGCAGAAGGATCACTTAAGGCCAGGAGTTTGAGGCTGCAGTGAGCTGTGATTGCACTACTGCACTCCAGCCTGGGAGACAGAGCCAGACCTTGGGGGGGGGGGGTAGGAAAGGTGAATTTTGGGGGCCCATAAACTCTGAGGTGGGGCCCAGTAAACTGTTTGAATAAGCCTCACAGGTGATTCAGATGTACCCTAATACTGAAGCACCAAGGCCTCCGAGTTTTCTTTTTACCCTTTCAGTTAGTTAATTTTATATCCTCATTAACAATTCCTTATTTTAACTCCCTGTACAAATAACTTGCATGGTTTCTATCCCGATTAGACTCTAGCTCATGCAATGGGGGTAACAGTACCCACCTCATTATACTAATACTTATTATCATTAGTATATTTGGTCACAGATGCCAAAAGCAGAAATTAAGAGATGTTATGGTCAATAGAATCAAATATACGAGGAAATTAGATTTGGTTACTGTTACTGTTTCTTCAGAGTGAAGTTTTACAATCTGATTGGGGGGGAAACATCCTAACATACACACACATAGCAGGACTCTCTGAGAAAATGTTTCCTTTCTAGTCAATTCCTACATGGATGCCATGCAAAACCACTCCATCTATCAAGCTGTCAGAATGAACTGCTAAATTCTTAATAGTGTCGCTCACACAGAATGTCCCCACAGTCCAATGCATCTGGGGCATCTGGCCCTGTCTTTCTAAATGCAGGCACATTCAGATGGCCTTCAGAGGTCCCCATAACAGCATGGCTGTCCACAAACAGAGAAAATCAGTACAAGTTAGAGGCACAGAGTCTCGGGAGGTTAGGGAAGGAAGGGCCCACCCAAATTGTGCAGCCTGAACTCCTCATGCTTCAAGATGAGGATGAGGAGGCCTCAGATACAAAGGAACGTGTCCAAGGTCACACGGCCACCAATGTCACAGCTAACACCAGAAAGTTTCCTAACTCCCTCGGCACCCCAACTCCCTTTGACTCCATTGTACATGAGTGACATTGGCCATGATGTTGTATTTCATAAGTACAATAATTTAACAAGCAGGAAGAAATCAAACTGTACATGGGTAGAGGAGTACAAAAGTAAGACTGGGAAGAGCTTAGGAAGGAGCATGGTTGTCAGCAGGCCGTTTTCTTTGCCAATCAAAATAATAAATGAAGTCAGGCATTTACTGTAGTGTGGACGCCAAAGCAACTGTGAGCCCATGGTGTTTCCAACAATCTCGGGAGACAGGCAAGCCACTCCAAGACAATGCATTCTTAATGTGTTCTCAAACAAATTCTGACTCAAACCCTGAGACGGTTGGGCCTTTTCCAAGAAGTGTTAGCCACCGTGAGATATCTCTTTCAGTTCTCTCCAGCAGATCTCCTTGGAATTTGCCAGATAAAGAGGCAATTTATCATGTGGCCAAAGGTTGTACGTAATGTATTATCTGCCTTCCACCAGGATTTGTGCATCAGTGTAAGGCCCTTGGTCAGGCCAGTGGACGACTCGTCTCCATCTTGAGGTGCCATAGCAACATGAAATCAACAAGGAGTGAACTGTTAAATGAATAATTTACTGATTTCATAAGAACCTGTCTTGCAATTTATAGTTCTATTATCTTTCCTACCTGTGTCTTAACTCCTCCATATAAAAGCTGCAATCAAGCTGAATAACATTCGAGAATCTAATAAGCATATACCACCTTGTACTCAAGCCCATAGCTGTAGATTGATCCTGACGGCAGTTAGGTTCCTTGGAGGCTGAGTTCTGCACCGCAGTCTTTTCCTTGCCCCTTCTGCAAAGGGGTGAAAGTTAAGCAGCAAATGACCTCCAACAAGCTTTACGTTTTCAAATGAAACGTATTTCTTCTCTGGGATATTTGGAGCCAATCAAGGCAGAGTTGAGTGGCATTCAGAAGGCTTATGTGGAAGAAATATCATTGGCTACAATCTACCAATTGTGACTTTAAAAATTCCCAAAGAGACCTAGTTACTAGCAAAGGAGAAGGGGGAAAAAAAGCAAAGTATAGGTTCAATGACAATTGTGGTATTTTAAAGGGTCTTTCAATATCATCAGTGATACCATTTCAGTGGCAGAAGCACATCTTGTCACTCAGCCTCAATTTAAAGGATATTTATGAAGAAGACAATACAGTGAAAGCAGACTTATTTGCTGGCTTATTTATTTGAGCAGAATAGGTTAGAGATTATTTTGGTTCTATGCTTTTCAGCAGAATGGATGGATACATCCTTTTGAAACACATCACCTGCTGCCTGCTACTCTTCAGTCTGGTCAAGGAAGTCAAGGAAATCAACTGGGGAGAAGCAACTACTACTAACTACATGCCCAGAATGGTTAACAGCCTGAGGGAGATCACTGAAGATAAGCCTAATCACCAGGAACCCAGAGAACTGAATCTTTCTCCAGTGCTCCAAGCACTTTACCATCCTTTACGATGAGTCAATAAAATCCTATGCAGGTCCCTATTACTGTCATCTCCAGTCTTCAAACCCTACTAGTCACTGGCAATACAACCCACCCCTTTTTCTTCGCATGCCACTTAGGAAAAAGGTCTCTAAGTGTCTTCCGACCGCTTAAGGCAAAGTCACCTTTTTGTGGATGTTGACCTAATATTAGGGAACCATGGTTCTGTGATGGGGATGTGGGCTGGCATGAAAACTAACTCATACCAAGTTACTTGTGCTAATGCCATGGCCCCCGAGACTAGGACAGCTTGGACCAAAAGGTAGAACGTGGCAGTTCTGAGAACACAGGATTTTTGTGCTAAATCTCTTCCCCTCGTCTATTTATAGTGCATCATCTCTGCAGCTGAGGTCTGAAACCCAGCCAAGCACAGGCAGAGGTAGGCCTGTTAAGTCCTGCTCACGTGATCCAACCTCGAAATTTTGAATATATTACTCAAGGGCTTAGGGTATGGCAGATACTCTGATGAAGGTGACAAGAAATCTCTTTTCAAAACTCTCCTGCTGGTGGCTGGAGTCTGAACCTCAGCTAAGGTTAATATAAGAAGTTACACCTTTTTTTGTATGTTTTATTTTGGGTTTGTTTTTAATGGTTTTGTTAATGGATGCTAACATTAACTCTTTACATCTTAACTTTGCCAGGCTGATATTTGAAACAGCTTTCTCCTAGCGACTGGACCTCTGTGAACTGGCAATGTGAAGTGGAAGGATTATTAGCATTTCAGTTGTTCTGACCTGGGTTTGAATGCCTGGCAGGCCCTTCAACACATTACTTGACCTCCATAAGCCTCAGTTTCCCCATGTGTAAAAAACAGATTCCCACTCCTCATGCCTATCAATGAGGACCAAATGTGTCATGTGGGCTTGGGAAGATGCCTGACTAGCTCAGAGAAGAACTAGGGATGGCAGTATGGGTGTGGCCACAAGGACCTTGCTATCCAGGTGACAATTCACCACGAAGAACAAACAAAAATCCAGTTTAGTGGTTCCAATTAGTGCAGATGTGCCTGAGCTTATTTTAACACTGCTTCACTTTAAGAACCAAAATTTCTAATCCCGATACTTTTGACATGTGCTTTCTGCTCTTTGAAAAAAATGCTGAATTACTCTTAACTAGATACAATACAATACTGTTTGGGATTTAACCTTAAATACAAAAAAAATAGAGTACTTAGGATGCTTTCCCCAAAGCAGCAATGAGAAAACAAAACCCATTCTGAAAAAGGCGATGCAATCAGGACTGCTGAGTCCAGAGAAGAGTAGTTAAGACCAAATGGTCAGGGTTATTGGCCTAGGAGAAACTTATGCTCCAGGTAAAACTACCCTTCCCCATCTCCAGACTCCCACTGCCCAAGTGAAGGGGGGGTCGTCTTTCTCTGCATCCCAACAGTCAAAGCCCCAGTCCCACCAGATGGTTTGAGACCGCAGGACTGATCTCAGCATGCCTCCATCCCTATTGCTGTCAGTCCCCCAAACCCTCAGCAGCTCAGGACCCCCTCCCCATCACACACTTCACAGGGCTCTATGGGCTGGAAGGCACTGGCATGCTCCTGCCTCTTCCCTCTGGTATGGTTCCTACATCCCTCACCCCCCTCAGGCACATACTGCCTGCCACTCATTCAGCTGGCAGACCTTCATCAGAGCGTAAGCCCCATGAGACTGGGGTTTTGTTTACTAACGTATCCCCATTGCCTAATAGACATTAGCACACAGCAGACACTCGACGACTACTAGAATGAATGAATGAATGAACAAATGCAGTGACAAACAGACCAAGCAGCCATTCTATCAAAGGATTAAATAATTGAGCCCTTGTTTGTTTCCTGAAGAGAAGAAATCTGTAGCTCAGCCATGGGAGAGAGAATAAAGCAACAAATGGCCTGGCCTCTTGCCCAAGGCCAGAAGTGAGACTGCTTCTCACTAAAACCTAGAACAGGATCCCTGAATTCCTTCTGACTCTGAGAACTGCTCTGAACTTCTCCTGGGGCAGTCTGGGACCTCACGGTGGCCTTCATCACATCTCTGGCTCAACATGAGAATTCAGAAACCCAGTGACATAAGTGCTGGCCTTGAATGTAAAAGACAGACGTCAGTGGTAATCAGTCTATCTCATTTGGTTTTGGGGGACAGATAGGAGTACAATACAAGCTTTAGAAGTCTGGAGCCCTTCCTTTCTTGAGGAAAGAAACTAAAATATTTGGCAGTGCATCCTGAAGCCTTCAAGTCATGTAATTTGAAACAAAACACAAGAATTAAGTAACCAATGAAAGCTTCTCCAGTACTTTTGTACTGGGAAAGTATCTTAAAAGATGTGTGTAGGAGCCACCAGGGCACTGTGAATTCTAGAATCTGGGACCCACTAGGCACCACTCTTTCTGATGTGCTGATTCTGACAAATGACTCCTTTTCTTCAGCAGAGACTAACCTCCGCAGAGCTAAAGAGGGGGCCCCTTGGGCAGGCTGTTTGCTGGCTTCGGGCCTGCAGCCAATGGGTTCATCTATGTGCCCAGCATGGCACATGCCCTGCTAAAAGGCTGCAGGGTGAGTGAGGAGATGCCTGAGAGCTTCTCTGGGTGGGTGAGTCTTTGGACGACCAGGCAGGAAAAGGCTCCAGGGTCCTGCTCTCTACATTCCCCATCTACCCCCTGAACTGCAGCCATGGCTCCCACTACACCAGGCGGCGTCGGAGGGGCTGGTCAGATGGACTCAACCAAGGCCGTCGTAGTCTCTTGCTTCCATACCTTCAAATACCTCTCACTCACCCTAGCCACACATTCCTGACCTCTCTGCCAGGAATCGCCCAGGAGGGACAGGGACGCCACATCGCCAACATCTAAGAAGTGAAAGCTTTCTCCAAGAGCCCTTAAGCCTTCAGGGGTTGTTCCTTTTACCAGCCTCTCCACCCCCAGCAAGCAGCACACAGTCTCCTCTTGAGGCCCTCCCTGGCTGAGTCTACTCCCTGGGGTGGGTTCTGCATCAGTGCACAAGCAAAAGTCACATTCAGAGCAATCAGAAGCTTTGCAGAAACATGTACAGTCTTGTGCAGTGCTGCGGGGTGGGGACTCAATCCCATGTTCCCCCTGCAGACGTCAAGGTCACTTTGCTTGTAGGAGTAGGTGCAGGAGGAGGAGAATTCCAGGGACGGGTTTTGGTGAACCATCCCTCTGTTGTTTGGTCAAGGCTGTCTCCGGAGTAGTGAAGGGCACCAAAAGGAAATCCATTTCTGACGAGCAGTGTCAAGGGTGTAGGGCAGTCGGGCTCATTGGCAGTTGGCTTTTGGTGGAATCGCCAGACTCTGAATCCATTAACAGGCAGTTGTGTCAGGAGAAAGCCCAGCTTGTCAAGCCCAGCTTGACTCCTTCTGTGGGGCCCACATGCTGTGTTTACCTCTCCAGATTTCAGATAAACAGCTCTCTGCTTTCTCAGTTACAAGCGTGCGCGCACGTACACACACACACACATACACACACACACACACACACACACACACACACACACACACACCTGAGGCCATGTGAGGCTGACCTCTGCATCAACACAAGGGAAACATTTAGGATTCTTCTCCTGACCCAACCCTGCCTTTCCAAAGTTAAGGCCAGTACCGGTTTGGTAGAATTCTTCCACCCTACACCACAGACCTGCTAAACCAAGGACAGCTGGTCATATGGGAAAAACACCATAGATAAAGAAGAATCTTGTTTTTCAAAGTTTTAAATGAGGATGAGAGTGAGAACAGATAGTTCTAACTGGGTTGGGATGGGCGAAGGGGGAACAGATCTTTCCTTCCTTGGCTCTGGAGAATCTATGATGTTCTCATGTGATCCCCAACAAATGACTTAACCTCTCTCAATCTCAATTTTCTAACCTGTAAAATGGGGACACTGGCATCTTCTAAGAACTGTTGTGAGGATTAAATAAGATAATATAGCCAAAGTACTTAACTTGGTGCATGACACTCAGCCACACCGAGGCCCTAAGGTACGGAAAAGCTATACGATGGAAGGAACCTGGGTCCTTGAATCACCGCATGGAAGAAAAGTCAACCAGGGGCCTCTGTACTGAACTGTTCAGTAAGCAAGAAATAAACATCAATTGTGTGAAGCACCGAAATTCTGACTATATCAGCAACTAACGGCACCCTAACTAATAGAGGTGGCAAGAAGAACAGCTTCTTGTTCAGGTAGGCCACGCTAGGTTCTCTACTCTCTACTACTACAAAACAGTTGACTACTTGAAGGCTGTCACCTATGTGCAGCACCCACCCTGCACTTCCCCATATACCCCGTCTGGGCTCAGAGGAAGGTGCCAGAAGGCTCCTAATGGCTGCAGTGCAGTGTGGATGTGGAGCAGGAAGGGGAGCCTTATCTTCCCTTGACTCCTGCTCAGAGACCCCCAGGAAACATACAGGGCTATTAACCAGAGGGAGCTGCTGATGTAAATCAGCTTGGATAGCCCTATACGTTGTGAGTGGCAGGCACTAACCGTTTGCATGACAAACCTCCTACAAGATGCCGGCTAAACTGCCCTTTTGTGCCAATTAAAGATTCTCCAGAACACAAAGATTACACACCATTCTGCAGCGCTGACAACAATAAAACAATTTTAAAGGCTATTCAGATCTTCAGTTCACAGCTGACATTGTCGGGAGGGGGAGATTGTCTGTGGCTTTGTTCTTTGTTGTTGTTGAGTCTTAAGATTTAACCAAGGATTTCTGGGGGAGGACAGGAGATTGGCAGACAGGAGAAACCTGAAATGAAATCTTGGAGTTTTTAAAGGAGAAAACGAGCAACCTGGTGTTCTTTTCGTGTGTGTCTGTGTACATAAGTATGTATACACACACACACATACACACACAACACTTTTTCTTACTAGCTGCTCCCTGGGGCACCTCAGAATTGACTCCCAAGGAATCCTAGTCTTTCCAGGAGTCTGACATACCCTGAGATACAGGGTTTTGGGTGGCACTCGCAGATATTTGGCATCAGTTAATTGAAACGACACGGGCAAAGGCCCAGAAGCTTTTCCTCATGTGTTTGTTTTAAAGGCAAATTATCAAAAACAGTGAGAGATTAAAAAAAATAAAGTCACTGGGATTTCAGAAAAGCAAGATGCACGCAGACCCTCAATACATCAAAGGGAGGCATTTGTTTTAGGTGAAAGCATACTGCCTATTGGGCTTTGATAAGGAACAACCAGAAGCCCCACAGATGTCACCAGAGTTTTATTATTTCCATTCCCATGTGCATGCATGTGGCTTGGGGAACCTCCGACACTCACCCATATTCCCACCATCTGCCCATCCAGGAACCCAAGGTGAGTATCTGTTACCCAACAAGGCTAAATGTCCCACTCACCTGGGACCTCTGTGAGTACAGAGAGCCCTTTCTAGTCTTATCAGTAAATTCTTCAGCTCCTGCCCTCTTAGCTCCAAAACCTTAAAGTGCCTTGCAGTTATTGTATATTTGTTGAATATGTGTGGGCAACTTTCAATCAAGCACCTCGGATGTCCACTGACTGCCTTAGTGTTCAAAAGTACAGGGTCGTGTTTCCATGTAAAGCCACACCTCGGCACAGGCACTGGGGAGAAGTGAGGACATAGGTTTCAAGCAGTGGTTCTCTACATGGGGCAATTTTGCTTCCCAGGGGACTTCGGCAATGTCTGAACACATTTTTGATCACTGTGACTGGGGTTGGGGGTGCTTCTGGCATCTAGTGGATAGAGACGAGGGGTGCTGTGAAACTTCCCACAATGCACAGGGCAGCGTCCATGACAATCAACTGCCTAAGTCAAATAGTCCTATCAGTTACAAGGTTTGTCGCTTTGTGGGGGATACTTGAATTCACTGAGACTTGGCTTCTAGATATATACAATAAGGAACATCATAACTATCTTGCAGAAGGATCAAATGAGATGTTCAACAAATGAACACGTCTAGCACCAATAAACCAACAGCACACATCGAGAGGCCCCAGGAAACAGTACGGGTGGCCCATTTTTAAGGAGGAAGAAGGAGAAGGCAACCCTGAATGCCACAGACCAGCAAATACCCCCAACTTTGCGTGAGAGCCCCACACCTCATCGTCTGCCTCCGTCCTGAACTCTGTCCCCTGAAGCAAATTCATTTTAAAAAGAAACATCTTCCCCAGAAGGAAAAGGAGGGGGGGAAGGAAAAACAAAACCAAAAAACAGCCACATCATAATAAGTCTGGGTTGGCTCCCATCAGCTGGTTGTGATCAAAACCACATTCATATTCTGTCTGCTGGGGCTAAACAGAAGGCTTCAGGCTGGCTCAGGAATGTAAGCCCCCGGCCACCTCCCCCTGCCAACTTTACAAACAGCTGGCTGCTTCCAGAGGGCAGGGGAGAAGGCGCTCACCCCTAACCATCTTTGGGCACCTGCCCAGTCATAGGGGGTAGTAGCTGGATTCCAAGAGCACCCAGACAGACAGCCGCCGGTCTCAGCCCCCTCCTCCTGTACCTCAGTGGTGAGAGGAAGGTTCCGGAAGAGAGGCCAGTGCATAGCTTCTGCCCATACCCTCCCCACAGAAACAATTCAAGAGCTCAGGCTGTGGCTGCCAAGTTCCTCTGTCCAATTTGGTGGATATTTTAATAGAGGAGGAGAATTCCCAGAGGCCCCCCAACGGAAATGCCCCGTGTCAGGGAACGTTTGTTTTCATTTCCTTTTGCCGTCAATGAATTCTACTCATGGCAACGGCTCGGGGCTGGATGCGATCCACACAGAAGCTAACCAGAAGCATTTGTTCCTTGAAATGAATCTCTCTTTGGGGAATGAGTTATATATACATCCGTGTGGGGGGACCTACGCACACACACTCAAACACGCATATATATTATGCATCACAGGCAAAAAACATGGGCAAATCCCCAGGCAGGCCGCCCTGAGCTTCTGGGAAAGAAGGAGATCTGCTGGTTAGCTGCAAAGGACATTGAAAAAGAAGTGGCTTGATGGGAGAACTCAAGGATGGATGGTGCCCTGTGAGTGGGGGAAAGGTTCACGAAAGCAGAACTTGCCGAACGGTCCAATGGGACACATAACAGCCACCACCGCAGTCACATTTACTGTGTACCAGATCCAAGCTAAGTACTTTACTTCACACTCACTGCCTCATTTCAACCGCACAACAACCCAGTGACAATAGATATTATTTGCATTACGATTTCCATTTTACAGATGAGCAAAGTACAGCTCAGAAAGATTAAGGGACTTGCTCAGGTGGCAGAACCACATGTGGCTAGCCCCCAAAGGAAGCTCCCAGTCTCTAAGACATAATGACCTCCTTTCCTGTCACCTTCAATTAGGGGTCAATTAGGGGTCTACTGCAGCTGGGTGACTAGCCTGTTGGGAGCCCCAGTCACCACCCTTTCACTGACGGGATCTGCAGGGCTCCTCCCTAGAACGGCCACTAGGGAAAGTAGGCAGGGTGACACTCCCTGTGCCCTCATTCCCTCCACCACAGGGAGCTCAGTCTCTGGAACGTTAGTGGGTGCTCCCGCCAAGTCATGTGTGAACCAGCTCTTGCTCTGAACACTCCCAAGTATATTTCTAAAGACTTCTTTTGTGAGATGAGAATCTCCTCCTCATTTGTCTTTTGTGGGAATCCATCATTCCTGCTCTTGACCTTGCTTAAAGCAAGGTCCACTCGCAGGCAGGAACCGGCAGCCACTCTGACGCCCTGCTGAGTCTCTCATGCGCGCCACCCGGTGTCAGTGAGAGCATGCCCACCCACGGTGAGAGAAGCTGCATCTCAGCTCTCCTGCCCCCTCCCCTCTGCCCCTCCACAAGGTCTGGAGGACAAGCCTCTAAGGCAGGAAGCCTCTGACTTGCCAAGTGAGAAAGGGACCAGGCATTTTGTGGCTGAAGACATTACCCCTCCTCTCCTGTCTCCTCTCCTCCAGATGCTAATGGCTTCCTGGGAAGCCTGTGCTTTGGGGCTTGAGTGGACCTTGAAGACCACTGCAGAGTTGAGGGCTGAAAGGGTACTTATCTGGATGAGAAAAACAGAAATGGTCAACAGCAGGCCCGGGGCAGGGGGCGGGAGTTGGGGGGCTCACAGCTGCATTGCTTCCTGCAGCTGCATGCCTTGAGCTACTCCCTGGCTCAATTTCTTCATCTGGAAAAAACAGAAAGAACAATACCAGCCTGTCCTACCTCACAGGATTAGGGAGAAGATCAAATGTACTCTTTAAGGCATTTATGACTAATCAATCCCCTGTAAACAGTGCTCGTACACAGAAGGCGCTCCATAAATGCCTCGGGCTGACCGGCTAAGTCTATTAGCAGAGCCAGCTTGATCTGTGACGCCTTGGACTAAGCTAAAGGTCAGTACAGAAGGCACACACACAAGCACGTCAGAGGCCAGGCGGGAGGCATAAACGACAGAGGTCGGATGTTGGGCAACCTGCCCAAAGGAGCAGCCACCATGCAGAGAGTCAACCTTGTGGCCATCACTGTGTGCAGCATATCCTACCAGGGTTCTAAGCAAAGCCTTCAGAAGGCTGGCAGCAAGCTCTGGCAGAGCTAGAGAGCAGAAGCACCATGAAGAGAATGCCAATGATCACCACTTCTAGGGTGGTCACTCTGCACCTGACACACTTGACTATCAACTCACTTAACCTTCATCGTGGCCCAAGCAGGTACGATGATTCACCCCGTTTTGCAGGTAATCGTGCTGAGGCAAGGACAGCTTAAGTCACTTGTCCAGGTGACAGTGGTGGAGCTGGGATTTGAACCCAGGCAGTCTGGCTCCAGTGTCCACATTCTTCACCTTGTTGCTCTATCACCTTCCACCCATAGCAGCCGTGGGCTGCTAGGGCACTGCCCCCTCCGTCCCAGTCGTTGACAGGGCTGGTACACACAGTCACCCTGGTACACACAGTCACCTATTCTCTCTCCTTGCCCCTCTCCTGGCCATGTATGGGAACTCATCGATTGATTCTATAAATATTCAATGAGAAGCTACTACGTGCCAAAGCTATGCCAGGCAGTGGAGATACAAAGTTGATGAGGATACAGTGGCTGCCCTCAAGGAGCTTATACTTCACTGGAGAAGACAGATCAGGCATGACGACACAGGGTGGTACATGCTCAAAGAGAGAACCACAGAGCAGCAGGGGACAGGCATGCACCCCGCCTTGAGCTGAGGGAGGGCTTTGGGGGAAACAGCATCTGAGGATGCTGGAGGATGAAAAGGCATCAGGCCAGAGAAAGAGGAGAGGTAGGAAGAATGTACCAGACAGAGGGCAAGATGCAATGTGGCATCGTCAGGGAAGTGCAAGAGGATTAGTGTTGGAGAAGCAAAGATGTCCAGGTGGGCACTGCAGGATGGGAGCCCGTGGGCCCTGTAACCCTCTGGGTTTTACAAACCAGGGCTGAGAGCAATGGAATGCAAAATCAGATGTGTACTTTAGAAGGTTCATGAGCAGAACCATCTGCAAGAAGGGAGACTGGAGGCAGGGACACTGGAGATGTACCATATCCCACAGTTTAAAGAACTTTGCGTTCCTGCTCTCCCTTTGGCCCCGGGTCCCAGCAGTGCTTTCCTATTCCCCAACCTTCCTGTTCCGCAAAAGAGAGGTTTTCAAGCCAGAGTCCAAAGATTAATATAGCTTTGGAGCCAAAGAGGTGAGCCCTGGGTAAGAACCGAAAACCCTTGTAAACTTTAACCCTTTCCTCACCTCTGGCCACAGTCACATGTTCTCCATCAACTAAAACCTGTGCAGGAGACCATCGACTCAGCACCCTCGTCATCTGTGTCTAAGTGTAATGGAAAAAATTGACTGTTTGCTTGGTGCAATAGGGCATGACACTGTTTACACAGAAATAATAGCCCAACTGTGATGGGTTCTAAATCTCCATTACAGTGAAAGATTTGAAGGACTAAAGCAGTTAGAAAAATAATTGGTTTTCTTGTTTAGTTTTAAAATCCTTTACGCTTACAGATCATGGACTTTGCATCTCCCTTCTTAGGGGCTTTAAAAAGAATGGGAGCGAGGAGATGAGGCAGAAGTCCAGAACTTCTTGTTTTCTGGAAGGCTCCTCAGAGTTGGCAAGACTAGGGCTGTTCTGGATTTCAGAGCACAAAGAGGCTGTTGGAGCCGGCCACAGTCTCCTGAGGCTGTCACCAACTTGAAAGCAGTCTCTCTCCAAGGCAGAAGCAAAGGTGAGAGCTGGTCCCCAGCAGTCTGGATCTAAGCCCAGAGGGACATGCAAACGGATGGTTGAAAAAAGTCAGGTCCTCCACTGGGAGGACAGAAGAAACTACCAGGGGTCAGCTACAAGAACTAAAGGAGAGGAAGAAAAGACTCCATCTCAAGGAGAAAGAGGTCAGCTGAGGATGCCTCTTAGGCTTCCTTACAGACTCTCCAAGTGCTCACCAAACTCAGCTGTTCTTTACAGAAACAGCAACAGAGCACACAGGACACCCAAATGAAGCCCGAGAGACCAGTGCTCTGGGCAGCCACGGTGCCAAACCGATCATGTCCCCCTGGCACTGATGACAGCTCAAGACACCTCAGCAAGCTGAGTGCCCGAACATCATCCCAGCAGCCCAGGATTCTTCATCTCTCCTCCTCGGGAGATGTCAGTTCTACCACCCCCAGTCACGACAACAACAAACACTACATGTATTGCATTGAAGTACAATGCGCTGGCCACTGCCAGCTTCTAAAGATTGTGTGCATTATCTCACTTAATCCTCACAACACCCTGATGTGGAGACTCTGCCCCATTTTACAGATAAGGAAATTGAAGCTCTAAGAGGTTACATACCAGACAGTAAGTGGTGGTACTAGGGATTCAAACGCAGCTCCATCTGCCCCTGGAGCCTGAGCTCTTATCCACTAGGTTTTACTTTCCCAGGCTTGAGACAACTGCTTTAGTCGATGGACCACAGTGCCAAGGAGGTGACCTTTGTTGGCTGGACACAGGAAGGATACAACTGAATCTTTGGCAGAGAACTGCCAGATCCCCCAGCCATGGGCCAGAGAGTGTCAGTGTATAGGTCCTTTAAAGGGGAAAGGGGTGATTCCAAGGTGGGCTGTATATGTACAATACCACCCTTTTTTTTTTTGAGTTGGAGTCGACCTGCTGGGTTCAGACAATCCTTCTGCCTCAGCCTTCCAGCTAGTCAGAACTACAGGTGCACACTACCACGCCCAGATAATTTTTTTATTTATTGTAGAGACGAGGTCTTATGTTGCCCAGGTTGGTCTCAAACCTACGGGCTCAGGCAATCCTCTTGTCTCGGCCTCCCAAAGTGCTGGAATTACAGATTTGAGTCACCACGCCCGGCCACAACACTACCCTTTTAAGAGAAAGGAATGCAATGAGAATGGCCTTTCTGGAGGGTCAGTAAGTATTCTGTAAGTATTCAAGGAGGACAGGACACTGATAGGATTTCTTGACTAGATTATTTTCCCCACTCTCTAGGAGGACCAAGAAATGCCCTCTTGTCGAGTACAGCCCAAGAGAACAAATACTAAAGGGTAAACCAAACAACAATCCCCCATCCTTCCACCCATCATCCTGCCTTCCTTTCATCCATTCTTCTGCTCATTCTTCACCTGTCCTTCCATCTACCCATTCATTTATCCATGCATCCATCTATCAGTCCACCTGTCTGCCATTCCTTTCACCTGTCCTTCTACCCATCCACCCTCCATCTGCCTTTCTATCCATGCATCTGTCCTTCCTTTTCTTCTTTCCTTTCATTCATCCATCCATTCATACTTCTTCCTTCCATACATCCATTCAATACTTATCAAAAAGTCACTGTGCCTCAGGTACAACACTTTCTACCTGGCCAGCCAAATTCCTGGCCCTAGGACTGCTGGAAGACCCAGAAATCCATATGTACCTGAGAGTTATTCGAGGAGGAGCATGTCTTTGGGGGCCAGAATTGGGCTGACTTGAGGTTTTTTCAATCCGTGAACCCTTATCCCGGTCTAAGCTTCTGACTACCCAGAGGCATGACCACCTCTCTCCCTTCTCAAGGTGAGCAGGGAGGGAGTGATTACGTTTCGGGAAGATGTGCAATGCCTCCACATATAAGACATCACTCCCTTCTGCTCACAAGATAAGGGATCCCTCTGAAAAGAGTTAATAGGATGAAAAATTACAGCAGCCAAGAGTCCCTCCACTCTCTCACTAAACTAAAGAGCAGGGGACACAGAACTTGGATGAACGAAACAGACCTTAAGTTGGTCTGACTTAAGACCAGTATCTGAAATATGATTTTCATTTGAAAGTTGGACCTAAATGTTGCCAACAGCAACCTTAAAAAAAAAAATCAATAAAGAAAAGAGGGGATGAGGGTATAGTGAGAAAAATGCAGACACTTATGAGTTCAAGACCCTGCGGGACACTCCTGAATATTTTAAATATCTTGGGGAAAAAAAATGAAAACAGTTTCTCCCAACTTAAGCCAGAGAAGGGGAGTCTCTTTCTAGTCTGCAAATCCTTTGAGGCAATTCTTTAAATTATTTACTAGCTTTTTGATTATATTTTATGGTGGGGTGGGTGGCAGGGGAGGGAGAGAGGAAAAGAGAGCCGGGCAAGGAGTAAATGGGAGAAACCCGCCGCTGACATTTTCAATATCTGTCTGGAATATTTTAAAAGCCTGTCTGTTTGAAATTGCACAGTCTCGGGCAACAATAGCCTGCTGCCTCTCGTACTTCTTTAGGTCATATTTGCATACAAAAGACCAGCTGCCGAGCAGCTATTATGCCACAGAGCCACAGTGGGCCTGAGAGAGGCCAGGTTACCAGCAAGTGTAAAGAACCCATGGAGACCCCATTAATTTTTCAGGGATTCTCAGGCCTGGCCTTTTAAAGGCCAGTGGGGAGAAATTCCAGCCAGAAGCCTCCCCACAGTCACTGCTACTAAATGTTGGGTCCAAATTGAGATATAAAGAGTGACAGGGCCTCTCCCCTAATTAGGGGGGCCTCCGATTCCGGATGGCCTCAGTGAGCGGCCCCCTTCGCAGAGCGTGGCATGTGCTGAGCTGGGGAGAGGCTGCCTCGCGTGCACCCAAGTCTCCCTCTGAGGTCCAATTCCAGGAAATTTATTCCAGTTGTAAGCCATTAGGTGCCAATTTTTCAAATCAACCTTATGATTCCAAAGCCATGAAAGCATTTGCCGCCTAATAGACTTTGGAAACCTTCTACGGGCGCTGAGATGAGCGAACGTTCTCTAAAAGCATCGCAATAAAGCTGCATGTTCTTCAGCATTCTCGGGTCTTAAATGCTGCACTGCTAAGTATAGTTGGGGTTTCTGGGCTGCTCCGACCTTACCAAGGTAGGAGGTGAGAGGGGAAGGTGGAATTCAGGAAAGGATGGCCATTCAGGCTAAGAGCACAGGATATTACCTGCAGGACAATCCTGGGCTCTGTGGCCTCTGAAAACTTAAGGATAACACCAGCCCCCCATGGGTTTGGCTGAGGCCTCACTTATGGACGCAGAACTACTAACAAAAAGCCTGGGATACAGTACCCTCCTTTTCTCCTTTCCCATCCTCCACTCACTCCCAGGACTCCTAAGTCCAACAGTTTGACACCAACAGCAACTTACTTCATAGTAAAAAGACATAGCAGCTTCCCACGAAACCGAGGTAGCGGTCTACCTCATTCTTCCCGCTTAGGGAAAGGAGCCCAGGAAGACCTCTGTCTGTGAAAGGGTGTCTGCAACAGGCTTTGGGCTGGCTCTAGTTTAAATAAAACGCCTCCTCTGTGCTTTAACTTTGGTTTTCAGAAAAAGCCATCTAATCATGTCGAACAGAAATACGGCAATAATGAAAAGGATCATCATAATATCTCATGTTTAAACCATTCTTGGTGGTTCCATCAAAAAGTATTTTCAGCCGGAGGTGGCGACTTAAGCCTGTAATCCCAGCACTTTGGGAGGCCGAGGCGAGAGGATTGCCTGAGTTCAGGAGTTTAAGACCAGCCTGGGCAACTTGGTGAGACCTTGTCTCTACAATAAATCAAAAAATTAGCCGGGCATGGTGGCGTGTACCTATAGTTCCAGCTACTTGGAAAGCGGAAGGATCGCCTGAGCCCAGGAAGTCGAGACTGCAGTGGCCGTGAGTGTGCCACTGCACTCCAGCCTGGGCAACAGAGTGAGACTCCAACTCAAAAAAAGTTTTTTTTTCTGCCTTTGAGAAACATTCACATGATCTAAGACAAGGGGCTTGTCTCAGGGCAGTTATAAGATGGATATGTCAGCAGGAAGCAAGGCTATACCACCTATGTGGGAAGCTAGTGTGTGTCTTCATACAGTATCTCATGCCAGGTAGGCATGGCTCACAGGGCTGTTGTCTCTGACAAAGGAAAAGGACTTTTTCTTTTCTCTTTTTTTTTTTTTTTTTGAGTTGGAGTCTCACTCTGTCGCCCAGACTGGAGTGCAGTGGCCGCTCCCGGCCACCGCAGCCTCAACCTGCTGGGCTCCGGCGTTCCTTCTGCCTCAGCCTTCCAAGTAGCTGGAACTACAGGCACGCGCTACCACACCCGGCTAGTTTTTGATTTATTGTAGAGATGAGGTCTCGCCAAGTTGCCCAGGCGGGTCTCGAACCCGCGGGTTCAGGCAATCCACTCACCTCAGCCTCCCAAGGCACGGGATTACAGGCTGAGCCACCGAGCCCGGCGGAAAAGGACTTTTTCAACTCAGAACTGAGGACTTGTTGGCAAGGTTGGACATCTTCCTGCCAAGCTGAAGCAGGACGGACACTCTGCAAGCTGCCTGCTGGGCCAATCTCAGGGAAAAGAGGAAGGGCCAGGAACAGAGTGGCCCACCGGGAACTCACAGGGCTCCAAAGAGTGTACCCGGAGTGACAGTGTGGGAGGGTGCCCCACCTCTGCTATCTCCTCCTTCTAGTTGAAGAGGCTGAGCCACACTCAGCGGACGAGCCAGAGCTCCTCTTTCCTACACCCTTCCTCAGAGAAACGAATTTGACCATGCTCTACCCCCGTCTGACCCCCCTGCTCGAGACCCATTCAACCTCTTCCAGGAGGGTGGCCTGTTTCTCTATTTTGTTACTACTTCTAAGACAACTCTGCTTTTCCACTTCTAGGTCACTTCTGACCTTTCTTAGCCACTCAACTCCCTAGCCCAACCTCCAAAATACCAACCAAGGAGATGTGAGTCCAGAAAATATTTATTGAAAATATTTATTGCCTGTTTCGTTTGATTCAGTTTAACAAACATTTATGTTACCAAACTAACAGGCAAGGAGACAAGGTAGAGAGATACCTTAGTGGGTGACAAAAACAGAAGAGATGTAGACAGATACTTAGATAACCTATTCTGTATGGAGTGTTCCAGTCTAATAATCCAGAAATGACAAAGAGGGATATTCTGCTTGGATAATATAGAAGAGGAATGAACAGACCTGGTGTTGAAGACTGTCAAGTTGGACTAGCTATGGTTACTCTAGACTGGACACGTCTAATGTGCTGTATAGGCCAGGGCTGCCGGGGCAGCCAGGGGACTGGGGCAGCGGGGTCACACTGCTGAACTGACAGGGATGGGGATGGAAATATGCTTGGACTGGACTGGGAAGGGGCTGGAAGGTAGAGAGAACACACTGGAAATTCTGATCAGAACATGCCACTGTGAAGGTAGTGCACATGGAGAGGCAGAGTAAGCCCCTGGGGGAGGAGACCAGGCCTGTTGGGAGGGTAGGGCAAAGCCTTGGGTAGGGGGTGACCAGGGTCTGGACTAGAGGCAGCTTCAGCAGGGTTGAGGGGAGAAAGACCGTACAGACAGGAACTGGTGACTGGCTTGACAGGGGGTGGCTTTCTCAAAACCCTGAGAAGTCTCTAGATTTTACTCATGCTGGAAATTCCCCAAGATCAATTGTTTTTCAAGTCATTTCAAAACTATTGGTCCTAGTCAGACAAAGGTCCTGCCACCCTGCTCACCAGCCTCACCACCACATAGGAAATGCTGGAGGGTCTGGCCCCACCCCTCCTCTCTCAGTGCAGGCTTGATACTCCAGATGGAGAACAAGCCACCCTTGGTGAATCAAGCAGGCCAGAGTTCTAGCAGAAGAGAGAGAGCAGAGAACCCAGGTGTCTGTCTGAGTCTCTTCCAGAGCTCAGGTCCGGGGTCCACCAAACCACAAGCAGGGAAGGGGGCTCTCCTGCTAAGCAAACTGTAGCTCCTTAATCCTGTGGTGGGAGGGACCCCAGGGTTTCCACTGAGAGCCAAGGAGGGGTCACCTGGTTGCTCATCAGCCTCTGTCATTGACACAGGTGCCCAAGGAAGGGGCAACACCAAGAGAATATGTCTGCGGGCTTGTGGGTATGACACGGAGTATAATAGGATGTGCTGCAACAGCATCCCTGCAATTAACAGGGAAGGAAGGAACTCCGGCTACCCAGAGGCCTCTGCCACATTACAGACTTAATGGCCCATAATGCTTTGGGGGCCAACATTCCCCTCTCGTTGAATTTCAACTTGGCTGGCTCTGCACTTCACCTAAATGGATTGCCTTTGAGGAAGATGTGCTTTAAATGATAAGGCTCATTCAAGGGATGTCCCTGCCCTATGCTGGAATCTTTTTCTATCAAAAGAAGAGAATTCTCTCTCAAGTGTGCAGACTCACATAGTTACCTTTTTTTCCCCAATCCACACCCATGTGCCCCTGCTTGGAACTGAACCTGGGACAGGAGACTTCTTCAATCTTCTGGAAGAATAGCTTTGTCTGAGGATGGCAGGGCAATCTAGAGGCTATGAGGTGAGACGTTCTGGGCTCACATGGGCCCAACATCCACCAATGCAGAAGGCAGGGAAGGGAGTCCTGGCAGGAGCCAGCACCTAGGGAGGCATCCGTCCATTTCTGGCAGGTGGTTGGGACCTAAACAGTAAGAGGAACCATGAAGGGCTGGGCAGGGGAGGTGGCAAAAGAGACACATGGAGCGAGAAAGTCAGTCAGCATGAGCAAGAGAACAAGAGGGCGTCAGGGAAGGCAGAGGAAGGAGAAGGGAGAGGGAAAGAAGGCATTACAAGGTTGCATGGTGGCCCCCTAAGATGGGTAAGTTGCAGTGCAAACCTCCAGGACCTTAGAATATGACTTTGTTTGGGAGTAGGGTCGTTGCAAATATAAGTAGGAAGAGGACATACAGAAATATGGAGGGACCCTGATCCAATATGGCAGGTGTCCTTATCAAAACGGGAAACCCGGACACTGACATGCACCCGCGGGCAGAAGGTCATGTGAAGGTGGGGATGGAGACTAGAGTGATGTGTCTACAAGCTAAGCAGCGCCAAAGACTGCCAGGAAGACGCTAGAAGCCAGGGCAAAGGCAAGGGAAAGATGCTTCCTCCCAGCCCTCGGAAGGAGCTGACCCCGCCCACACTTCAACCCCACGTGTTCAGCTTCCAGAACTGAGACAATGCCCTTCTGTGGCTGAAGCACCCAGTTTGCAGAACTCAGTATAGCAGTCCGGGGAAACCCATACAGAAGGGAAAAAGAAGAGAAAGAACAAGGAAGAATAAAAGGAAGGAATCTGTGCAGGGTCACCATCTCCCGCTTAAAGTCCGACCTTGACTGCGTAGAGGGTTTGGGCTGTGCCTTGCTGTTCCCACAGCAGGCAGGCCCCGGGAACAAGAAGGCTCCTGCTTCCTCCAACATTCTCTCTGCTTTCCTTCCATCCAAGCCTCTCTGCCGAGGCTACCTCTTAGGAGGATTAATTTTTAATAAATCAGCACTCTGTTTTTCTGTACTTATTAAAATTTAAGACAATGAGTCATTGAACCTGTAAGGCTTGGGTTGACTAATTACCACTGAACAGCTGCCTGGGATGACCGTGTGGCCCTGGGGAGCAGGTGAAAGGCTGTCAGTGTGTGGAGCCCAGCAGACACTGGGTGACGATGCTGCGTCCTGTGATCGGTGCAGTGCACTCTATATGGGGTCAAGGGCAGGGAGCAGTCAGCCCCCGACCGGGCCTTGCAGGGATATGTTCAAGTGTTACGGGAGTGAACGTCACACTTCAGAGGAAACAGGGTGCTGAAACAAGGGGTGATTTCAGCCCCTGCCCCAGGCCCACAGGACATCCAAATCTAACTTTCTCCTGAAGCACTCACAGAGAAATATGCAGCCTCTGCAAGAGATGGTCAGCACTGGGCATTGTGAGTGTGGGTAGAGGACACGCGGCTCCCACCTCAGCTCCCACCTTCAGTCACACAAGCCCCCAACCCAGCCTGTTACCCTCCCCAGAGCACATTCTGCCCTTTCAGCCAACCATGCTTTCTATGCACAGATCCTACCCTCTGCTTAGAAAGCTCTTCTTTCTCCCCCATTCAATGGTGACCTCCCCTCTGAAGCTCCGAAGCTTCCCTCCCTCATGGCTAATGCACAAGTTTCCCAGCATCTCTGAGACCTGCCCCCACCTACGGCCATCATCCCTCACCTCCCTACATTCCCTTTGGGCACTGAAAACTGCCATCATTCTCCAAACTCACAGGCTGGGTTGCCCCTCAAGGCCTTTGCTCCTTTCCTCCGGAACCCTGGCCTCCTCCTCTTCCTTCCGGTGAATGAGATTTGGCCCTCTAGGCCCTGCTCAGGCCTCACGTGCCCTAATGCTCTCCCCGGTGAAAACTTCCAACACTGCATGATTTCCCAGCTGTGTACAGGCTTCCATCTCAGTACACATTAAGTCGTACTTTGACTACGTGTTCCATGTTACTCTGCCTCCCTGGGAGACTTGAGTAAGGGCTGTGTCTCCTATCTCCAGGACCTAGCACCGTGTCTGGCTCTCAGTCAGACCCTACTGGTGCATAATTAAGCAAACACATGCCAGTAGTGACTAAAAGCTGCGCTAATCAAACATCAGCGTTCCCATCTAACAAGTCTTCCTTCACCTGGGAACCATGGGACATATTTAAGGACCTGGAGCCAGGGGTCAAAGGCTCAGGACCTCCTACCATTCTGATGTCACAGGAGCAAAAGTCACAGCAGACCATCCAAATCTTTCCCTTCCCATCTTGAGGCCACATGACACCCTTTTCTAGAAAGTCCAACCTGGAGCATGGCATCCCCACGTTCTGCTTTGCTTTCTCTCACCTCACCCCCTTCCCACCTCCTACCCCCCCAAATTAAGCAAAGAACATTTCCAAGAAAGTTGACAGCAACCCAAGTTAAACACAGAGGCAGTCTTTACCATGTCACAAGGATGTGTGTGAGAAACATTTAGCCCAAGTCCCAAAACACCAAAAACAGTTTAACTTTTGTGCCACGTAAATACCCTAAACTCAAGTTTCACTCAACATGCATTAAATGGGAAGGAAAACACTGAACAGCGCTGGCCTGCCTCTGCTAAGCTTCTGTCCATCCAACTCATACAAAGAGGTAGGCATTCTTCTGAGCGATGCAGCAAAACAACCAGTGCCAAGACTAAGCTGAAATGATTTGGTGGCCATTACAAGGAGCTGCCATAGCTACCCAAAGCAAACAACGCAAACCCCTGCTAGGTGCCTGTCAACCACAGCTCAGGGATGGGCAAGGAAATTCTCCAATTCTCCTCCTGTGGTTCAGGGCACCCTCTCACATACCAAACCCGGTCCAAGACATGGTATCAGGAACAATTAAGAAGCCGATTATTTTCTGGAGTTCATATGGTAGATGACCTGAGTTATGGCCTGAGCAGCTGGCTTCTTGTGGATCACTTAGAGGCAAGGAACGTAGAGAATATTAGGAGCTGGAGAGTGGCTCCCCTTCACATATTGAGAGGCTCCCAGTCCCAGACCTTGTGTTCCCACAAAAGTCATCAACGAGGAGGCTCTGCCAGTTTCCAAAAATCCACCTGAAATTGCACATTGACCCAAGGCTCTTTGCTTTTGACTAAAACAGAGTAACACTGCGACCTAAAGTTCTGATGGCCACTGAGAGATTATATGTGTATGTATGTACATATGCACATAAAGAATCATATCTCTCTATGTATACATGCTCTCACATATAAAATATGTATACATAATAAATCAAGTTAATACATTTAAAATATATACTATGTACACAATATGATATCTAATATATTTATATATATGTATATCCTAAGTTGACACAAATATATCTATCTGACTTCAATCTATCACGTCTGAATTCATCTGACTTCCCAATATTTATTGGTTAATTGGTTTTCAGAAGGGAAGGATATTTTTTCAGGACTTAGGGTCTCTAGGAAAAAATAGCAAGAAGTGGTGGACTCTAGTAACTCCTATTGTTTCACAGCTGGGGAATCTGAAGCCCTAATGGGGGAAGAGACTTTAGGAAGTTTGTCAAGGAATGTTTCGAAAGACATCAGTCCTGTGAGAGTCTCCTTAAAATAAGTTCAGTGGCCAAATAAGTTCAGGAATCATTGCCTATCTTAATCAGCTCTTAGAAAATCAGACCACTTGCTAGCAGAGTAAGACTCTGAGAAGTCCTGCATTTAGCAAACGCTTAATTCAGCAGTTGCTACATTGATTTGGCCAAGGAGCCCTTGTGTCTCCTAACACCTCAATGTCTGAGGAAAAGTGGCTCAAGGGGAAAATGTTCAGTCCTCCAACTAGAATTCAATTCTGCCCAGAGAAATGGGGATCTTGTGAAATTTTCTAAGATCACTCTTTTAGAGCTTCACATTTCCTAACTTTGAAATGATAGGCATTACAGGAGTATTGTCTAACATCTCCACCACTCCTTTATAAATTATTTTTCTCCTAGAGACATTACATACTGAAAGAATATGTTTCTCTCTTGAAAACCAATTAATCAATAAACAGTCTGACCCCACGTAAAACTCTAGGCCTTGGAAACAAGAGGCTGCCAAACTACTTCTCCTCCTCTCCTCCCCAAAGCCAGGAACTTTCCAGATGAAGTGCCAATGAAACCACAGGGCCCAGGTACATGGGGATTGGGTGGGAAAATGTGCCTTGCTCCCAATTTACAGAGCCTTGGCCCATTCAGATAAGTTCTCCTGCCAAGGATACTTAAATGGTTGAGAATGACCTGGAAGGCAATCATCTGCCTAAAATAAACTCTAAGATGATGAAGCCCTGGGAACTCCATCAACATCTGCAGTGAAGATTTGCTGACCCAGAGGAAGCAAGTCTGGAATTTCGCCCAGTTATGCCCCTGAGAACGAACCCTGGTAGAGCCCTTGACCAAGACTAAATCTGCACAGCCATCTCCAAGACGGGGCAAAGCAGCACTCGCACCCTTTACTCCCTCTCTGAGATGTTCTGAGAGGAGGTACAAACAGACCAGTGCTCAGGATTCATCCCTTCTCACCTGTATGTCCTTTGCCCCACTAGTTCCCTGCCAAGAGCAGGAATTGCTTGTTGACATCTCTGTCTCCCCAGGGAGAAGCTCAGAAATGCCCGTGATTGCTACTGGTCAAGGGCCGTGGCTGATCAATGCTTTTTACTCTGCACCCAGAGATCCCTCACCTTCACAGTGTGTGCTTTAGGGAAGAGTTTCATGAGGGCTCTGTCCCCATGGGGCATCAGGTCCATCTTCACATGCAGTGATGAGGCACTTCATAAAAAACTTCCTGCTGATGTCTCCACCACACTTCTTTCCCAATGAATCTGTAGAGCTTTGCCCATAGAGTTTGTACATAACACCCACACGTGGGCATTAGCTGGGATGGGAATATCTGTATGCAGGTATACAAGTGTGCGTGTATGCGTGTCGGAGAGGGGCAAACCCAGTGTTTTCCCAAAGTTACACAGCAAAGAGGCATGAGGCAGGTTCTGCCGAGCCCTCCGTGTGGCCCTGCTTCTCCAAGCACACCAACGGGAGGCCAACAATTCCAAACTGCAATCCCCACCTCTCCCCCACTGTCCCTCTGCTGCCCTCGTTCTCCTGCGGTCTCTGGTCCCTGCTCACCACATCTCACAAGAACATCTCTGTTTGTTTTGGACTCGCTATACACGAAAACTTAAACACTCAGGGGGCATGAGGAGAGGGAACTGAGTTTGTTTAAAGATGATCTCCTTTTAACGGCTATAATCTTTAATTCATAACCGTCTTATGAACCAGGCAAGCAGTGGACAAGGGCTGAGAGCCGCCTCCGTTTCAGGGTTTTAAAACACAAGCGGCTGTACAGGAAGTTGGTTTTCACAAAAGCAAAAGAGAGAAAAACATACTAATTCACAAGCGATGGCTTCAAGCCCCCCGTTTCAAGCCTCGTGATTGATGCCAAGTGGTCTGACCGTGACCACAGCTCCCTACGTGTGAGCTGGGGGCAGGGGCTTCGCTGCATTATTCAGGGCTGGCCACAAAACCATCTTTTGTGCAAAGTTACCAAAGAGAGAGGCCGTTTAGGATATGAGCGGCAATAGACAGCTGGCAGTACTCTAAAAGAAAGGGAAGCTCTAACGCAGGCCCCAGAGCCATATGAAGAGGCGTGGAGAGGGAACTTGAAGTCACCAAGCACCTCCCACGCACCTGAATATGAGCGAGACACTTCATAAGAACTTTATAAGGTAAGCAGGGAAACCACAAGGTGATGGCAAAAGTAGGACTCCAGCCAGGTCTTCTAATCCCACTAAGGAAGTAAAGGCAGATGGATCCATGCTAGTACCCTGCTTCCCTGGTCAGAGGGCTGCATTGCTATCTTTGGTGGCTTTAACCCAGTGAAGAGTTTAAGCACCACATGGACTATGCACCTATGAAGAGCTATTCTACTCCATGGCCAAGGTCCAAAGCCATAGACCCAGGTCGAAGCAGATCCCAAAAACATATGCCATCGGCAGCCCTAGGGAGGGTGAGGCAAGCTGGAACCACTCTGGACTGTCCTTGAGAACACTGAATGGAAGCACATGGCCACCAGACACCAGCACCATTGTGGTAACATAGGAAGGAGGCCATCTGACTATCCGCAGTTCCCGGTTGTTTCCAAAGGCACGGATTTATCATCACCTGGCCCCAGGCTCCTTCAGTTCAATAACACAATTAACAAAGGTGCTCAAGATCAGCCCAGAGCTCCTGGGGGAGACAGTCCTTTTCACTGGGCCTTTGGATGGCTGTTAATTTCGTTGAGGGTCCCACCCTGTGAATGAGAGCTCCCTGGCTGTCGGCCTAGACAACCAACAGCTGGATTACAGAACATAGGGCCACAAAGCCCTGTCTGCCTGAAGGGAACTCTCCACCGTGGTTTATGATGAGGAAGATTAAGGGCAGAAGTCCTGGGGTGGGGAATTTCGATCCTGGCTCTACCAATTCCCAGCTGTGCGACCTTGAACAAGTCGCTATGCCCCATTTTC
Organism: Tarsius wallacei; assembly: GCA_963574415.1. Lineage (NCBI taxonomy): Eukaryota > Metazoa > Chordata > Mammalia > Primates > Tarsiidae > Tarsius > Tarsius wallacei. Next base: position 11,066 of record CAUYQG010200786.1, on the reverse strand, counting down.
TCATGTGTAAAGCAGAAATAATAACAGTACCTATCCCAAGGACTGTGGTGAGAATTCGACAAATGAATACAAAAGCATGCCCGGCCTAAGGTCATGCTCATGTCCACTCATACAGCTGGTCCATGTTGGAATTAAGCGTCTTGCTCCATCCCTCTACTAACTGAGATGCGCACACAAACTCAAGTGTCCCGTGACACCACTGCCTCCCCACCACATAGGAAGTTTTAGAGACATGGCTCACCCCAAGTTGCTCGTCACCTGGACAGCAAGAGGAGGGACAGCAAGTCTCAAAAGCTTCCCCAAGATGCACCGAAAATCAAGATAGTGGTCTTGCAGGGTGGGGACCACAAGCACGGGTGAGGAGCCCCTCAACCAGATGCAGTCCCTCGGCCAGGTCTGGCCAGATAGTTCTGTTCCGCATCCGCCATGTAGAATCCTCCAATCTGAGGTCAGAACCTGCAGCTGAATCCCAGGACCCCCACCTCTCAGCTGTGTCACTGAGGGCATACTCCAGGTCCTCACCCGTAAGACAGGGGTGTTCACAGCACCACCCTCATAGGTGGGTAGGAGAAACAGGCAAGACTACACACTAGAAGCATTTTGCTTACCACCTGGCATGTGGTGGGCACTGAATATGAGGTGGCTATAATTAAAACTGCAAGTGTGAGAGAATTCAGGCCTTCAGATTAGAACCATCTTAGGAATCAGCCTTTTCAAGTACAAGGTCGTCCCTCCTCCTTTTGTTTCTAAGTTCAAAAAAAACAGTCTACGTTTGATGATCCTAATCTACAGAGTGAAAGGAAGAAGGAGATGGACTGGAAAGGCAGCTGCTGTAACCTGGCTGCCCAAGAGGACCCACAGCTAAGGGTCCTCTGACCTAGCATGGAGCACACAACCAGCAGGCAGGAGGCCTGGCTTCTCATCCTGGGTCTGCCGCTGACCACCCCAAGGTGGTCCTAGGCAAGAGCTTTCCCTCTGGGAGGGTGGACGGGGGTTCCTTGGTCCCTTCAGGCTGACAGTGCGTAACCCGCTCCCCCTCTGGAGGCCAGGCTCCCTAATGTTCTGGGGAAGAGGAGAAGAGGGTTGCATGAGACACACTGCCCAGAGAGCCACAGTGAGGACCTGACAGCCACATCTGTCCCAGACACCAGCTGGGCAAGCCTCCACCGCACATCTAGGAAAGTCGGCCACACTGGTTAATCCTTACCAATCTTCTGACTGGAGCCTGAGGAACGAAGGTGTAGCCAGAGGTGCCCATCTCAGGGAAGCTGGACTTGAGGGCATGGGAGAGCTACCCCTCAGGAAAGAAAGAAAGAGATGGGCAATCACTCATGGGAACAGTAAGCAAGCTTGCCGGGGTCAGGGGTTCTAGGCTGCACACTTTCCAAACGCCCTGAGGCGCTTCTTCCCCAAGCCTTCACTTTGAGGACCACACAGCCGGCTGGTGGAGGTGGCAGATTGTACCCTGTCCCTCTCCTCTTTCTGAAAGGCCCAAACTGCCCCTGCTGGGCAGCAGTTGTGAAGACTGGTACTTAACAAGGGTGCGAGGAAGAAAGCGGGCCACACCAGGCGGCCGCGCCTGTCTCGCTGTTAAGTCCCGAGTCATGATGTGACTTTTTAAGGGTCTGCGGCTTCAACTTCCCACCTTAAATCTCAGAGAGTGGCAAAGCACCAAAGCAATTTTCTCCGCTGGCCTCAGAGCAGAGGTAGGAGCAGGTGAGAATGAGCTTAGGGACCCATTCTCTGTGAAGATCCGGCAACAGCTATGGGGCCTCTGCTCTTGGAAAAGGACAGAAAGATGCCCAGAGATGCTGGGCCCCAGGCTGGCACTTAATGCTGCAGATATGTCACAGTGCAGCCAGGAGCCCATCATGGGCAGATCAGCCTGCTATTCCAGAAACAACAACCGGTTCTTTGAAGGTGCCTTTCTCAAACGTCATCACTCACATCGGCTGCCTTATTCAGCTAAGAATCTCACGTGTACATTTCAGGACAAGCATATCTGCCAAGAAGGGGGCGGCCTCTCCTTGAAGTCCCTCCCTTAAAAGGGTGCCCAAACGTATGCACACACCCACACTCTCACACATTCACATGTTCGGAACTCCGCAAAGGGCACAACTGTCTCACAGAGAGTTTTAAACATTGCTGGTTCAGAAGAGTGTCTGGATCTAATTAAAGGCACAGATGTCTGGTACTTAATTAGCCCCCAGCCCTTCACTCTTCTGACCTCTTACTTGCATCCTCCAACCACCCATCTTCTCAATCTTAGCCTGGATGAACAATCAAGGAAGCCTCACGAAGCCCAAGGAGAACTGAGAGAAGAGGGTAGAAACACCACCACCACCCACTGGGCAGTCCAACCCCACGATAAAGAAAACTACACTGGTTCCATCTCTCTTCTTCTTCCAGCTAAGTCTCAGGAAAGAATAGGGGAAAGGGGAAAAAGTTTGGGAACACGGAAAGCCTGCAAAGACAACACAATACTGTATTATTTTCTCTGAGTACACAGAAGAGTACATAAGTGCACCAAAAAAGGTCTGTATGGATATATACAAAATAAGAGCTAGCGGGGGGGTGGGGGGGGGCCGCCCGCAAGCCGTACAAAGAGACTGTTACCTTTTCTATAAGGTTTTAATATTCTCCAAGGAGACTGACTTCTTGTATGACTTTACATAATTTTATAAAGTCTTTCTTTCCCCTCTTTTTAAGCTAGGGAATACCATTTCTAGTTGCTGCTCCAGCCCCAGAAGAAAATAAATCTTTTTCCTCCCTCTCATTTTTCGTTTTGAAGAAAGAAAAGAAAAACCCTGTTCCCCTACAATGTTGAATTTGCTGAAGGTCAAATTCTAGTGCCTATAAACTTTGATAATGTCCCTATAATTTACTATTTTTTACAAGCGCTATAGCTTTTAATAGCAAAAGCGAGTAATTTTTCACTGCTCATTTGCAGCATGGGAAGGGAAAAAAAATCTGTCGTGTCTGACGTGTCTACGCTAAAGCACTTCATTTTCCTTTCTAGTCAGTAAGTGAACTAAAAATTACTTCTTGAAAATAGATGCATATGTCTATAATGGACACATAACCTATGTGACTATGATCAAGCTGTGAGGAAAACAGAATAAAACGAAGATAGCTACCCAGAGAGTGGCCAACACCATCCGCTAACAGAGCCTCGCTTTATTAAATGTATCTACGTTTCAGAAACTGATGGTTTTACAAGGTCAAAGATTTCTTGGGCCACCAAGCAATAAAAAGAAACAAATTCTAGCAATCCCAGTCCTCTGCACATGTGAAGAAAATCCCATGGTGTGGAAGGTTTGTCGTTCTGGGGCCGTGGCCCAGGACAGGGGTGGAGAAGGGATGGGGATGAGACCAGGAGGAGGCAGAGAAGCCCCATCCCTCTAAAGAGCCTTCAGTAGGCCGAGTGAGCGAGGCATGGTGTTGGCATTCCTATAAAACAAGGGCTGCATTGGGGGGATATGCAGGATGAGTGGGAAGGTATTAGCATGTCCTGAAAAGGACGCTGGTCTTGGAGTCAGATATCCAGGTGACAACACTAGCTTGGCTTTCAGCCAACATTGCAATAACGTTGCCCTTAGTGATACCAGAGAATATTAAGCATTTATTGAGCACCTACTACACACATGCCAGACATGGAGCTAAGCAATTTGCATGCATGATCTTGTGTGGTCCTTGCTCTAATCCTCTGCTTACTCCTAACTATGATGCCCATTTTGCAGATTAGGAAGTTAGGGCTCTGGGCAGTTGCACAGAGGTCAGTCCCAGGTCCAAGCTAATAAGTGACTGATGACACCATGACAGTGCCATCTTAGCCTCTCTGGGCTTCCCTTGCTGCCTCTCCCCTGGTTTTGAGGCTCCCAGAGCCAACACAAATGAAAGTCCAATAACCCAGAGTTACCCAGTGAGCCCAGGAACAAGCACACCTGAGTCCCAAGCAAGGTAATAAAGTCAAATGGCTCTCAGACAGGGGTCCGGGACCTCAGAGTCATCCCTTACATGGCCCCCTATATGTCCACACGTCTCTCTGGCTTCAAGACACAGGGAGCCAGCACGGAATGTTTACTGTTAGCAGCTTCGAAGGCGGTATTGCACTCTTTCTGCCACAGGTGCGCTCTGATGAGGCTGAGGGCGACGGGAAGGAAAACCTGTTCCACATACCCGCGGGCCGGCTCCCTGCCAGAACCTACCACACACCATCTTCCTGTTCATTTTGCCTCCTGGATGATTTTTAAAGCTTTTTAATTGTCCTTAATAAATTATCTACATGTGCACGATTGTTACAATAGTTTCATTAATTTTTCTCGGTGCATCTAAGCTGTTTATCACAGAAGTGTTAATGGAAAAGAAAAACACGTCAGGCAGGCACTTTCTCGCACACCCTGGGCCTGCGCAAATTACTTCTTATGGTACTGCTTTCCCACACCACAAACCATTAGGGACGTCTCTATTTCATCCGAGCGAATCGTCTTGCAGCAAGGCCAGAAGGAGCGCGCCCACCAGAGAGCCCCGCAACTGCCCGCTGCGGAGGCAGCACTCAGATGCCTGCCTGGTGTTCAGTAATGTGTCTGGATCTGCACACTCCTTCAGCTGAAATGTAAACTGATCCATCTTCAGCGCCCACAACTTGCCCCCAACCTACCAGGAGAGACATGCCATAGTTCAGATGACATGCTTCTTGGTATCTGAGGCTTTCAACCAGAAGTAAATTACCAAGGGGAGGAGAGGGGAAGGGCAATGATGGCCAAAAGTGACATTCTGGAAGCCAAGCACGGGGTTCCAGAGCAACAATGGCTGAGAATGCAGACACTGGGCCATGCAACCCACAGGGGACTGGTTGTCTAGACTTCCCGTTGCTGGATGGAAAAGGGGAAAGGGGCAGTTGGGACCTTGGCTATGAAACCTGAGACTCCTGATGCCGTCCCCCAAACTTATCCTCTGACCAAGGGCTTGACTGGACCGCTGAGTCAGCTGGCCCATACACATGGGATAGTACGAGTCAAGACTTAGACAGAAGGTGAACCAGGCCTTCCACAACTGCTCGATTCAGGGCTCGCCCTTCTAGAGCAGGAGGACTGACTTAAAATGTAAAACTTAAGCCAGGTGTGGTGACTCGAGCCTGTAATCCCAACTACTTGGGAGGCCAGGGCATGAGGACTACTTGAGGCCAGGAGTTCAAGACCAACCTGAGCAACATAGCAAGACCCCGTCTCTAAAAAAAAATTTTTTTTTCAATTAGCCAGGCATGGTGGCATGCACCTATACATCTACCTGCTCAGGAGGCTGAGGCAGAAGGACTGTATGAGTCCAGGAGGTCAATATTTCAGGGAGCTTTGATCATGACATTGTTCTCGAACCTGGCCGACAGAGCAAATCCCTGTCTCTAAATAAATAAATATTTTTTAAAAATTTTAAGCTTGAACTGCCAGAGCTGACCAAGTCATTAAGGGTAACGATCAATCTCCTCAGAGCACATGAATTTTTTTTGGATTCAACTTTTATGAAGCAACTTATTATAAAAGCCCATGTGAGTGTAGCTGTACTTTATGGTCCAAAGCTTCAAGATCTGCCCCAACCTGACCCCAACTTTGCTTCCCAAATGGCTCATCTTTTGCCACAGCAGATCATTTGGCATTCCCCTAACACACTGTGCCTTTTGTCCATGTGGATTCCCTTTGCTGGAAAGTTTTTCCCATTTTCATCTGTTCTACCAAACTCCCACCCATCCTTCAGAGCCCATGCTTTTTGTCCCCAGATGGAGCCATTTATAATCACTGCTGTTCTTCGAGCACATGCGTACATCTCTTTTGTAGCCTGGTAGGCGCTATAAGAATATTCTCTGAGTTGAATGAATGATCGGTCATTTTTTTTTTCTGAGTTGGAGTCTCACTCCATCGCCCAGGATGGAGTGCAGTGGCATGCTCACAACCACTCCAGTGTCAACCTGCTGGGCTCCAGCGATCCTTCCTTCTCAGCCTTTCAAGCAGTGGGAACTACAGGCATGCGCTACCACACCTGGCTAATTTTTGATTTATTGTAGAGATGTGGTCTTGCCAAGTTGCCCAGGCTGGCCTTGAACCCGTGGCCTCAGGCAATGCACTCACCTAGGCCTCCCAAAGTGCTGGGATTACAGGCTGAGCCACCGAGCCCAGCCAATGATCAGCCTTTTATCAAACTGATGTCTCTCAAGGTATCGACATTTGGGCTCCTGTGCTGGGGCCTAAAAAACTCACCCCCAGGGAAAGGCCCTATTCTATGTGTTTGGTAACCTTGACATTGAGAACGTGTAGCAGAGAGGCCCAAAGAGGGCCATCTGTGCATAGACAGAATATCCTACTCCTCCGTTCTCACGGGTCCTTCCCTTCTAGCTCCCGGGCACTAAGAACACATCCAAACTCCCACCTGTCCCATGGCAGAGTCACGTGACCTGACCCTTCCACCTCTCCAACCTCATCTCACCTCCCTTGTGGCCGTGCTCTCTCTCCACCAGTCCCACCTCCTTCCTTCTGTTCCCCGAGCTCAAAAGGCCTGTTCTTGCCTTGGTGACTGCACAAAAGGCCATGTATTCTTCCTGGAAATCTTTGTCCTGGGACAGTCACATGCTCCAGAGAGGCCTCTCAGAGGGGTCCGCCTCAATCAACACTCCCAGCCCACCCCCAGTCCCTCTCCAACCTAACACGCCGTTCCATCTTCTCCCAGCCCTGATTGGTGTCTGTCAGTAGGTAGTGTGTTCACTTACATGTCATCTCATGGGCCATCCGGCTCTCACTGTATGACAAACTTCATGAGAGCAAAGAACTTGCTGTCTTATTCACCTCTATATCCCCAGAGCCCAGAACACTGCCTGGACACAGACCGGGTAACTCCTAAACATGTGTCTCATGAATGAGTGAAACTCATTTTGTCATAGAATAAGGTCTGGTCTCCTAAGTCACTAGAAAAAAGCTCCATATTCTGAAAAATGGCCTGGTCCCACGGAAAGAAGCCCAGGAAGCACACAGGGACAAGATACACTTTGGAATCAGGGGTGACAACCCCAGGAAGCACTGGTAAATACTCAGCATGAATTAACAAAACTAGTTGCATGTTAATATATGCTGCCTCCCCTTAAACAGCTTATGAACACTATAATTTTCTTCACTAAAACACTGTCTAACAGAACCAACTCCCCTAATTACAGATGTTTGTATGCATTATAATCTTTATACAATTAAACCTACTAAAAAGAATAAATGATTTAATACCCCCCCCTTGCCCTGTCACTAACCCTCCCTCCCTAACCACCAAAAAACAGACAACACAACAACAACAAAACAAAGGTGCTGAAGACACCAAGTTGAGCTGGAGACAGACGAAAATCCCAGGAAATTGAAATGCAGGCTGACACAGAACTTTGTCACTATAGGAGGTAAAGTCAACTTTCAACTTCAAACCCGAGCAACTGACAGCTCAGCATCTGACTTCAATGTCACATAAAAGGCTTGTATGCATTGTACAAAATGTCTCATTTCAGGAGCAAACATCTTCCTTCGCACACTTCATCTCCAGACACAAACACGCGGTTTGGTGACCGAAGGAGGCTTTTCTGGGATCATCTCCTAAAAATTTCACAAACGCATTCCTGGCCCGGGGGTATTTACCAGGAAGTCTGCAAAGACTCCTCTGGAGCCAGGCAGGTTTAACTGATAAGTCTCTCCTTGGGACACGAGAGGTGCATCCTGGGGAAAACATCCACATGGAATTTCTACGAAAAAGACCCAGACATCAGCCACTCTTCCTACGTGAATACCCCATTTTTTTAAAGATTCAATACTGTGGGGAGAAAAAGGGACACCATGCCCTGTGGACGTTGGGAACTGAGATGAGTCCTCCTATTTCAAGTGCTGAGAGGGCCCTGAGCACAAAGCCATGTTATCTGAACCCCTCAAGAGCTGGTGGTTGACAAGCAGAGTAAGCAGAGGCTTAATTACAGCCTGGGAGGTGGGGGGACCTGCCCATGCAATGTCCCCTATCGCTTTTCGAGGGTGTGCCTCGAAAAACCCTTTCTCCTGCCTGGGCCACATGCAAAGACAGGCTACCCAGATGTGGCCTCCAGAGGGCAAGTGAGGCCACAAGGACTTTGGACAACCAGAATGATCTCTGTTGCTCTTCCAGAGACAAATTTCCCCAGCACAAAACAGGATGGCCTAGTGGAGAGACCCGGGTCATCCCATGGTCCTGCAATGCCTCTGGCCCTTCTCCACACTGATCCCCTGTGTTCTTGACTGCAAACCGGAGGGGGTGACAGACTCTGCCTCCTAAGGCTTGTGGATGGCACACTAATAGATGCTCCGTGAGTCGGGCTGTGACCATTTGTCGGGAAGTCTGTAGGGTCACTCAGGCTTGGTAACACTTAGCCCTAAAAGGCCCCGAGTTCCTTCTAAGACCTGAAAATAGCAGAACTTGGGGAGAGAGGAAAAGGACGGGAGTCAGCAAGCACTCAGACTGTCCCATGTCTTTTCCTGCCTTCTTCCCTGGCTCTGCCCCTTGCCCGTCCCCACCAGGGCTGGGAGGATGCCAGCTGCGGTTCCAGAGCTTCCATTAAGACATCTGACGCAGACGCCACTGGGTTGATGGAAAAGAGAAGCATCTGCCTAGTTTTTTGGTGAGGAAGAAGCAATGTGGCATTTGCTGAGATTTACTGTTCCCATGCTGGGCACACTGCCTTGGGTTCTCATGTCTTCTTACAACAAACCGACAAGGCGGGGACAGTGATTATCCCATTTTGTCTCTGGGGGAACTGAGGCTCAGAGGGGCGAAAGGTTTGCCCAAGGACACACAGCTAATGAGTGACAGTGTCCAGCCTGGGAGCCTAAGCAAGCCTAGCCCCGTGACAGGCCTGCCTCACAAGGGCAGAGTGGCCTCATTCCCTCTCAGGGGCAGAGAGGAGGTATGGTTTTAAGTGTCAGCTCAGTCCCTACCTTGCTCTTACCTCAGCTGCCCCTTCTAAGTCCCGACCGAGCTCTCCCCTCTGCAGAATGGAGGTTGGCCCTTCCCACTGTGTTTTGTGGATTCATGAGTCACCGAGTTCTGGGGCTTTCCTGCATGAGCAGCCTCCCTCTGCACCTTTTCCAGGCTCTTCCTGGGTGGTTGGGACATAGGTTGGGCAGCAGTTCCTGCTGAAGCCACGTGTGCCCAGGACAGCTGCCAGGAAGTCCCATTAGTCAGCACCAACAGCTGCTGTCACAAACACGGCATCAAGATCCTGCTGAACCTTGGGGTGGTTGGAGACGGGAACAGCCAAGGAAAAGCAAGAATCCGGTTCCCCACTCCCAGAGGGCTCCACATGACTGAAGCCAGAAAGTAGTCACCTGAAGCCAAAGGCCCCACCCAGCCCACACTCTCCTGAGCCCCAGCTTGGCTGGATTTTGGAATCAGGAGTGGGCCCTCAGCCAGGTAGACAGAGAGGCTGCAGGAGGTACCAAGCTGTCCCCAGGGCCCTGAAGCCCAAGCCACCATGTTCTCTGTTTCCCCAAGGCTGGAAAGGAGCTGTCAGGTGGGAAGGGACTCCTAACTCCTTTGAAGTTGGTTTGTTAGAGTAGGATTCTCTCCCATCCCCTGCCTTTCCTCACCCCCTCCAACTTTGATGACAGCAATTTTTGTAAGCATTCTTAGACTCCCCTCTTCTCAGGAAATCATCTGAGCATCAAGTTTCCAGCACTGTCTGCCAGAGATATTCCAGGCCCTAAGCCTGCCGGCAGGAGATGCCATTCTATACACCTGTCAGGAAGAAAGGAAGGAGAAGACGGCCCAGGGCCAGCACCGCCTCCCCTGCTCACACCCCACCGTTCTCTGGGTCTTCCAAGGTCTTGTCAACATCCTCTCTCAATTTTCACCCAGTCTTATCTTGGGCAACCGAACCTGGGGTTGTGGGTTGTTTTCCATAAGAAGAAACACACCAAGGAGAGGCCAGTGGAGAACAAACCACCCATGTCTTCTGGGAGAAGGGGTAGGGATGGCTAACTGCTGGGCAGGCTGCATAAAATCCTATAGAATCCAACAAATTTTGTGCTATTAAGGAAAATAAACCCCCAGACAAAACTCTCTCTATGTTCCGAATCTTACAGTAACCCCCCTTTAGAAAAGTGAAGTTATTTATGCTTGAAAACCAAGAAGGTAAATGTCTCTAGAAGGTTGATCAAAATTGGCTGTGCCGATGTACAAGCCCACAAACTGACATGACGCCCAGTTTAAATGTGGAGCTGTCAAGGGAATGTCTGATGTGGAGGGAGGGAGGCCTTCCTTGGGACCCTCCACCCTGGTGTCCTCCTCTGAAGCTATGATAGTGAATTAATAGTGAAATAATAATGAATGAAATCCCTGCAGGTATTACCTTTGCCTAAAACAACTATACAAGCAATGACTAGTGTTGCTTGTATACCTACTGTGCGCCAGGCAACACGCTAAGTACTTCCCATATGCCAAATTATCAACAGAACGTTCCTTACAAGTCTGAAATTATATGGATGAGTTTAAATAATCACAAAATGGTAGAAAGAAAGAATGGAATCAGGCTGAGAGAAAAGGAAAAAGAAAGCAACCCTGATTAGAGGTGCCTTCTACACTGAATATCATACAGGGACAGATATAAAGATGCCTTCCACCCTCAATATCATCATAGGGTCCCCCTTTCCCAAAACAGAGGCTCCAAGAAATTCAGAGACATACAAAATTATTCAGTCCCGCAGGTGAGATTCAAGCCCAGTTCCAACTCACTGCAGAGGTCTGTTTATATGCTGATACTTTTATACTTCTTTAAAAAAATAAGCCGGGCTTGGTGGCTCAGCCTGTAATCCCGCGCCTTTGGGAGGCTGAGGTGAGTGGATTGCATGAGCCCGCGGGTTCGAGACCCACCTGGGCAAGCAAGACCTCATCTCTACAATAAATCAAAAAATCAGCCGGGCATGGTAGCGCGTGCCTGTAATTCCGGCTACTTGGAAGGCTGAGGCGGAAGGATCGCCGGAGCCCAGCAGGTCGAGGCTGCGGTGGCCGGGAGCGGCCACTGCACT